>JBBPKB010000376.1:0-13872 GCA_038089035.1 Boletellus dicymbophilus
GAAACGTTATTCCTAGTGTTTTGATTAACAGCACTCACTTCATCTCCATGGTGTACGTACTCTTTCATAGCATTTTGCGCGTATGAAGCCAAGCTGATCTCGATGCTCGCCAAGCACGCCATTGATGTTATAAGAGTTGCCGGAAGTAGTACCTACAACTTCGTGAACCCTATCAGGAGGGACACGATATCGCTCGGTTTGCAAGCGGACGGCGACAATGTTACATTCCGCTTCGTGATGGACAATCCTGGATTATGGTTCCTCCACTGGTAAGTCAAGTCGGACTCGCGTGATCTCACGATTCGGAACTTGCGATACAGCCACAACGATTTCCATCTCCACAAGTGCGTTTTTTACGTTTATGGGTAGGCCTGTGTGTACCTGATCGTGTTCCTTTCTTCCAGCGGGTTCGCCGCCGTCATGGCAGAAGCGCCCGCTCAGGCTGCCGCGCAAGAAAGCCAGGTTATTCCAAGTAAGCTCTCCCTCCCTGGTCCCCTTTTGAGCCACTGTTTTGATCAACCTCTGCACAAAGGTTACTGGGGGCAACTATGCAATAGCCTCGATGGATGAGGAATTTAAACTCGCGTCCGAGTTCTGGCAGGTGCCCCCCCAGGACGTTCCGTTTCTTCTTCTTCGTCTTCATTTAAATTTGTTGAATGTATACCGGGATGGGGCTACTTTTCATTATTTATTTCAACAGGATTTTTGCATCCGTGTGCTCTTACAAAGTTCGAGTAATAGCTTGACAAATTGTTATACTTACAAGACTACCACCACTGTTCGCGTATGCGCATTGGAGAGGGGGAAGAGGAGAACCCCCCCTTCCCCGCGCACACCTAGACAAGACGAGAAGGGATAGGATGAAGCTTGAAAGCACGCGAAGACTATGGACACTCCCCGACTCCGCCAGACTCCACCCGGCACCCTCCGTCCTGCGCTGCCACAACGTTTGCGCTGAGGCCCATTTGCTAAATGACAAATAAGGTTTACAGTACCAGTCATATATAGCCATCCGCAGGTGTAAGCATCAAGGACTGACGGGAACGATGTAGATTTCATGATAAGTTTCTAACTACACTATTCCCGGACATCTAGACTCGTACCCAGAGTTACTCTACCCTGGAATATTCGATCTTCCCATGCACCACGGGAGTTCGGTGGCGCCGGGTCCAGGACCCAGCAGCTTGCATCTGCGACTACCCGCGAGCTTAAGCCCGAGGACCTCATCTATTCGAGTACTCGAGTACATGAGTATGGTGAAGTTACGTACACATTACCGGGCCGAAGAAGAGCAGGAAGTCACGAGTCCTTTCGCTTCCCTTCGTCGCCGATGGGGCGGTTATATCTCACCGTGTTTTATCGCAAACAGACGTGTTACGAGGTATCGCAAAGTGCAGTATTTGAGACTGCATCGCGCAGATATCATGACTCAGTACTGTATCCGCAGGATAATCCGCGGCCTCAACCAGTAAACTCACTCAAAATGTTTACAGCCAACGATCCATCGCTGTAATATACTTGAAGTCGAGCACTGGAAATTTAAGAACGCTAGTCGATAATGGATCTGCTAGAAATTCACGGCCGTGTACCAGTCACGTCGGATGGTTTTATTGTAAAAATAATCAAGTGTGGTAGTTAATATGAAATCATATAATCGTGAGCGGAGTAGACTGCGCACGGAAGTTAAACTTAAATTGCATGCGTTCTCTTTACCCCCGACTCCCCTCATTCAGACGGTCAAAATCAGAGGAAGGCTGAGCCACCCGGGCCGTGGTAGTAAAATTAAATCACGTACAGTAGTTGTTATTATTAGCCACCAAGACCACCCATGCTATTTAAATGGGTTGGCGTAACGCGCTAAAAACATCCATGTCATCAAGTAACGAACTATTCTTGTGTCACAGACAGCTTTCAAAGCTTCAAAGCTTCACCAATTGCCAATACTGCGCAACTAGCTATTCTTGTTGTTCTATTTTCTGCTCGCGCTAAATTTTGCCACGTGTAAGCCTACCTTGTGGCGTGGCTTAAGTACATATAAAACCCAAGCGACGATCCAGACCTTCCCAGTTTACCGAACAGATGTATATATAGCGAGAGTAACACGAGAAGTGAGCTATGTGTCGGTTATTCCGCTCAGACTCCGCTTACATGCTGCATATACGTTCCAAGTAAAGTCTAGCAGAGTATCTTGTTTTGTCTTTGTAAATACTAGAATGGGTCGGGAATGAAAGGTGAGCTCTCCTGCCGTTTGAGTTTATGGCATGTACTACAAGCGGTTTCCCTTTTCTTATTCCTGAAGCGGCGGCTTCCCTGAATTGCGCAGCGCAATATAGATTCTGAGTACGTCCGATCGAGGGATTCACGTGAGGTGAGTAATACTAATACCAGTTATTTAAGACAGTTTTCAGAGGAGGGCGACACATAATGTCCCGCTTCGAGCCTTCTTGGTTGTCGGCTGCCCTATCACTGCCTCGTACAGCTGTATTGTCACTAAGATCGGTACGTCAACGGAACACAGAGGTCGTCGGCGTGCACATGGTACCCCGGCCTTCCCAGTGTACCGAACAAGAGCTTCCCGCTCAAGACCAAGGATATGCAGCTTGGTCCTTCGTCAGTAGTGCAGCTCACTCCGTCCATTGTAGGTTTGATTAATGTTCTCTTTATTAGTTGGTAGCTGCCGCTGTCGTGGGTGCAGTTACCTGGAGCGTCCCCTTCTCGTTTGGTATCCTGATAGAAAGCTACCTCGAATTGCCTGAGATTGCCTCCCAATTTAATGCGTCAAAGTTGATACCCTTGATTGGTACTATGTCATCCGGGATCATATACTGCTCAGGTAGCTTTTCACTTCGTGCATCATACTTACGTTTGATGCGAAATTGTATCACGGACGCCAGGTATTTTGGCCTACCCTTACATGAGTTTCCACCGGTCACATGCCCGCCCCCTGATGTGGTTGGGAATGAACTTATGCTGGATTAGTCTTCTTGCTGCGAGTTATTCCACGAAGGTGAGCGAATCCAACGTTTGGAGGAGTTTACACACCATTCTCCTCTAAAGGTATATGAATACATCATCTTTCAAGGTGTTCTCTACGGAATCGGTGGAGGTGCGAAGTGCGCATCCACGTAGAATCCTTCTGAGACTTCTCCATTCGACAGGGCTTGTCACTCCACCTGGAATCTTGTACATGTTTGAGTGGTTTTCCAAGCGCAGAGGTCTCGCAAACGGAATCCTCTTTGGGGGTGAGCTAATTAATTCACCACAAGCTAGCTAACTTGACGATGCGCTCAAGGAATGGGCATCGGCAGTCTCATCATGCCCTTTGTGCTTCCACCACTTGTCCAGGCATATGGGCTGTTCGTTACCTTGCGCATTACCGCTATCGCTACTTTGGTTCTTCTATTTCCAAGTCTGATGTTCATACGCCCGCGCTCATCAGAGCCGCAAATGCAAGTCCATAAATGTTCAATCTTCGCCATCACTGCGTCATCGTTTACTTTACGAAATCGAGCATGGTGGACCCTTGTTGCAGCAAATGCTTTCCAAGGCTTCGCTTACTTCGTGCCTTTGACCTATGTCCCAAGTTGGTTCACGTCCATACATGCTGTCCGGTGTTGTTAATGACTTCAAATTCATAGCGTTTACCTCTGCGCTCAATCTCGACAGCACTTTGACGTCTCTCGCATTGGCTTTGCTAAACGGTAAGTCCGACACTCCATGTAATCCCAGAGACATTGATCGTGCAACTCAGTATTCTTTTCCGCGGGTCCACTCCTTGTCGGCTTCCTGTCTGACTACTTTACGCCGTGGCCGATCGCATTTATTCTTTCCGTACTATCGCTTCTGTGTACTGTCGTTTTTTGGGGGGCTATTGGCGGCGCTGCCGGCGTAATGATGTTTGTGGTGACATACGGCTTTGTCGCAGGTGGTTGGAGCACCCTGTGGTCCTCCTTTGTGTGTCGAATTTCATGTGAGTCATTCTAACTTATGTTGACATTTTGGGAAACACGTCGACCAACACGTCTCTAACTTTTGCACAGACGAATACCCTTCACTCTCCATGTCCCTCTATGGCATCCTGATGCTTACACGTGGGCTAGGCAACATACTAAGTACGCCAATCTCGACTACACTCACGCCGGTGCAGTCAGATTCTACCGCAGTTGGTGGGTCGCAACAAGGTTTCGTGTTCAACGACGGACAGTTCGCACATCTGATCTGGTACATCGCGGCGTGCTATGCGGCGGCCACATTCATCTCTGTCGTCGGATGGCACTGGGAGAGTGCTGAAAAGAAGAATAGCAAGCGAGCTGAATCTGCTAGTGTTTAAGGGTGGATTTGATTGAGGTGCGTCTCCGTTGAGTGTTTGTGATTTTCGCTGACCACGGAATAATCTGTCAAACAAACATAAGACAGCCCGGAGTTTCCGAAGCTAGGGGAAACCGAAACCCCACGACTAGACGTTCGAATTTATTCTATTGCGTGGTGTGGGCGTGTCTTAGCAAAGGCCGTCGACGGGGATCAGATGGTGTCATGCCATTCGAGTGTGAATGAAGGTGGCTGTGTCATGGTTGCTGAAGTGAACGGTCCGGACTAGTCAGTCGCTGGTTCTGTCTACAAGGGACTTTCTTAAACAATACATTACTCAAAAGGTAGACCACTTGACGTCTCTATAGATTCTGTATGTACTGGTATGATCCCTGATGAAAATTCTTGGTAACCTCTTGAGTTTGGTTGGTAAATGTTCGCTGCAGATTTAGTTACTTATCTCTGTTTCCCCATCAGGGCATGGTAAATAAATAATTCTCCTGCCGCATACGGTATTGCACCGAAAGATAAAATGTGCTAGTAATCGAGACCTATTAGTCATGTCCCCCAATTTATGTCCATCTATTCGGTCGTATGGGTCGTATCCTGAGGTCTACTGGAATCTATTCTTGTTTTTCACTAAACCGCATACTCGCCTCTACCGGTATCGTCCGACATGCACTTACAGGGCCCTGAAGGCCTGAAGTTTGATACGGCATTTTGGAAAAGGATAGTCTCTGCTAGAGCCTTGCCCAAGATACAGCAAGCCAAGTAGCAGCACTCGTTACGCTGATACGAGTATAGCTACGTCAATTCTATGAGTGCTGCGCCGTATCTATGGAAGAGAGATAGAACGTACCTCAGCAGACGCACACCGATAGTGGAGAACGCTGAGGTAGCGATCTATCGCCGAAAGATAATCGATTACGTAACTCGAGGCGAAATTGGAACTTGGACGAGATGAATAATAATCACATGTCAACATGCCCCCTGTCCAAGAGAAAAACGAAGGAAGGACGAGGCAAAACTTTGGTGAGAAAATCGGAAATCAGTGCGATAGAATTCAAAGAACGAAAGTTTTGTTATCTACATGTGTGTGACCGGATGAAATGATGACAATGTGCTTGGTGCTTTGATGAAATATTGCGGCTGTAAAGAGTGCGATTGCGCCCGTGTTGTATAAATAAATAAATAATTTTTTGAGCGGATGAAGCGAACTTGAGAGAGACGGAATAATGACCCCGATGCGTCAGTTGCGCCGAGGAAGGCGCAAGTCCATCACCCTTTGTCGAGCATAACCCTCCGGGGGACAAAAGGCTCAACATGGCGCACAGTGCGTGAAGACAATCACGAGGGATTGCGCGACGTGTCCAATTTCCGATAGTTATTCAGCGACGCAAGTGCCACGGCCTGTGGTTGAAAATGAACCCTGATTGGCTATTTTGACCGGCGGACGATCCTCCAGAGTAGAGGTAAAACAGCCTCTGTCTTTGGCAAGAGTGGGAGGTTGTGCCGATGGTCGCGAAATGGAAGCGAGACAGGAGAGGTCTAAGCCGCCGTACAAATCTGGGAAGGCCACACAGGAGATGTCCCGAATTTGCGGAGCGGAAGCTGGCGGCGCTGATGGGGGGACTGATGATGTACCGATAATGATTGCGGAAGCAGCAGTTTCCCTGCGAGCCCTCAAGGCCTTAACCAAGATTGATGCAATATATGCCGCCACCTGGCAAGATCCGGGTCGTGAGAGTCGGCGCGGGACTTGCCAGAGCAGGCCGTGTGAGTGAACTCCGATGGTGATTTGGAGAGCTCGAACTTGCACATTCAGAGCCTGGACCGGCCAATTTACGGCGACCAACGATGGCGTTGGCCTTCTCGATAAGGAGCTAGGCAGCATCATCAAAGGATCGTGCCTATTCGGGTCCCATAACCCGCTGATGGCAGTGACACATGTACTTATGTATGAATGATCGGTAAGGGCTGGCTGAGCCTTATAGACCTTATTAGGCAAGGCCAGGTCCACTCACAGCTTTAGTATGTTTCAAAGGGCCTGTGCCTAAGCCCAAGTCTTTTCATGCCTATTGGAAGAAGTTTCTTACTCGTCATCTTCTCGGTTTTGACAGTGGCATGTGTCTTCGAGTCTTCGACATTTTCTGACAATGCCACACGCCACACATCATTAACATTTGTCTCGAGGTTTACAGACAAGCTTCTGATGAGGCACCCATCTCTCTTTTAGCTGCCTATAATTTCATTTCCACACGGGCCCGAAACACCATGCCTGTACAACAACGCGGCACAATACACGGTACCTTTTCATAGTGGGTATGAACCTTCTCCGATATCGGAGCTAAAGCACTGCCCTCACCCGTCAAGGTCTTGTGAGCCATGTCGTCCCGAGGTACGGACGTTTTATTAAGTCACATTACTTATCGTGCCTAACTGTGATATTTTGTGTACTTACGCACTAATCAATGGCAAAGGACAGAGAGGCTATGACGCCTCGACGCTATAAAAGATTCACCAGGGAGAGCCCATCAGCTTTATTCAATCTTTTTGCCCTTTTTTACGTGTCAGTGGAGGTCCACTCCCCGGATCGGTTACCATGCAACTTATTCCATATCACGTTCTGGTGCTGGCTTTCATCTCTTCGACTCTAATTCAAGTTTTGGCCATACCTCCCAAGTCGCAGAGGCGATCGTCAAACGGACAGAACGTTCTTAGCTCTGAAAGCGAGCTAAACATAGTCAACAAGGTCATTGCCCCTGACGGTTACCCTCGATCGTGGGTAGTGTTTGTTTGTTGTTCGTTGTCAGTGCACTGAGTCGACGTCTTTCAGAGCTGTACTTGCTGGCGGAACGTTCCCGGGTCCGCTTATTACTGCCCAGAAGGTAAATGTCCACTGCGAGTGGTTGATGAATCCTCACACACAGATATGAAGGGGGATAATTTTAAGATCAATGTAGTAAACTGGCTCAATGACACAACAATGGATACAAATACAAGCGTGGTCAGTATCATTGGTCGTCTTTTTACGGTGCGTAGATACTGAATCAATAACAGCACTGGCACGGTATACATCAGGTTAAGTCGAACTGGGCAGATGGCGTTTCAATGGTCACTCAATGCCCGATAAATCCGAATAAGAGTTTCCTGCATCAATTTAACGCACAGAATCAGACTGGTACATATTGGTATCATTCTCATTATTCAGCACAGTACTGCGACGGGCTCAGAGGACCACTGGTCATATATGACCCAGACGACCCATATAAGGACGCGTATGATGTTGATGATGGTGCGTGACTTCTACAGATCCTGTGCAAGTCATTCTCACGCCTTGTTAGAAAATACCGTCATCACACTCTCTGACTGGTTTGTGATTGCACATCTTCTGCAAATCGATGCTTAGTTCTACTTCTACAGGTATCACTTACCCTCCACTGAGTTGACAAGGGCTCCGTTTGTTGCAAATGCGACACTGATCAATGGACTTGGCCGGTACAGCGGTGGGCCACTGTCACCACTTGCTGTGATCAGCGTCGAGAAAGGAATGCGTTATCGGTTCCGCATTATCGGCACGTCGTGTGACCCGTGGTTCAACTTCACGATCGACGGACACACGATGACAGTAATCGAAACCGATGGTGTTGAAACCGAGCCCTTGATTATTGACTCGTTGGCTGTGTTTCCCGGTCAACGATATTCAGTCGTGGTAAACGCTAACCAGACTGTAGGGAACTACTGGATCCGTGCGCTGTCGAACGAGGCAAACCAGACGTTCGAGGGAGGGCAAAGCTCGGCAATTCTGAGATATGCAGGTGCTCCGGATGAAGATCCAACTACAAGGCAAGGGCCATCTGTACTTCCCTATGAGGAGAGCAATGTTAGCCCGTTGATCTCTCCCGGCGCACCTGGTGTTCCGGAACCTGGCAAGGCAGACGTGAACATCAATTTGATCCCCGGTTCCATTCCGAATACTGGGAAATTCACTATCAATGGCGTTTCGTATTCAGATCCGCCATTGCCTGTACTGCTACAAATTCTGAGCGGCGCTGTACATCCATCGCAGATACTCCCGAATGGCAGCGTCTATGAGCTCCCGTTAGGAAAAGTTATCGAAATCAGCATACCTGCGACCGATCTTTCAACTGGTGGCGCGGCCGGTGCTCCAGTGAGCTTTTGTTTCTATTTGTCTGCTCGTTGTTCACAAAGATTAATTTGGCAGCATCCGATTCATCTGCACGGTGTATGTTCATTCACTCTTTTTTCTCTCACACGAAATCAAGTTAATAATTCTGTTCGGTAGCATTTATTCGATGTCATCAGAGTTCCCGGAAGCAGCACCTATAACTTTGCAAACCCTATTAGAAGGGACACGATATCCTCAGGATTTCAAGCGAACAATGATAACGTCACGTTCCGCTTTACGACAGACAACCCTGGACCGTGGTTCCTTCACTGGTGAGCTCACATTTTCCATATCATGCACGCTTGGTAGACTTGCATATGGCTCACGCGGGAGTTGCTTATAGTCACATCGACTTTCATCTTCGGAGGTGGGTGCTTTGGCGAGACGCAGAATTGTGGGATAACTAATGTTCCTTGGTCAGCGGATTCGCTGTCGTAATGGCAGAGGCACCTGCAGAGGCTGCTGCGCAAGAAAGTCAGGTTGTTCCCAGTAAGCACTTGCCGCACATTTCTATCCATTCTATCCTCACGACCCTCTGATCGAAGGCTACTGGGGCCAACTGTGTGACTGAGGTTGGGCCTGTTCCCAATCGACCCGATCTAGTTACCTAGGTTATATTCCCACTAATCATTGGGGTAGCGGGCTTTTTAAACTACGATTACGATGGAGTGATGGATCTCCTTATTATTTATAAGTTAATGATATTTCTCTGCGTTAAGTGTTGTCGAGATGGATTAACCCGGGCGAGGAGCGTTGCTGCGGATGTTGTCGTGGGTCGTTCTATTCTCAGAGACTGGCACTAGTAGTATCGATAGTGTGTCGTTCCATACATGACCTATGACCATCACTTTCAACATCGAAAAGCCTAAATAAGGACAAGACTCCTGTATTATGTTATTAGGGTTAAAGTTACACCCGTCGGCGTCTGGTCACCAGACTATTCAAGCTCAATGTGACAGTACAAATGCATTTCATTTTACCTAGTATGGGTTGGTTGGTCAATCTGCTGGTATCGATCTTCTAGGTCTCGTCTTCGTACTTTGCGCCGGGGTCGATATTTATATCCAAGATGCGCCCATGGCTGTCCCTAGGCTACCATCCCCGCCGCCTGTGGTAGAGTGTCATCCTTCCAAGTTACCTGACGACGTTCCCTATCAATTCCATCGTTCTCTGACATATTTACAATTTGATGCCGCCACGGCCCGGTCAGAATTGATCGATCAAGTGAGACGAGCCAAAGTTTGAAATTTCTAAGGTTTAAGTATTATTCTGGTGACCACAGCCGTCGTCCAACCATGTCGGTCAATTGTAATGATATGTCAAATAACAAATTCCTCGCTCAAATTGTTCAACGTCCCTCGGTGCGACTTATAGTATGTCCGGATCTAAACTTACTGTCTCATAGTTGTCTGCTGCCACTCTTAGCAGGGGAATTACTCGAGGCGATTCCTCGGCATCCTGATTTCTCAGGCTGATAGATTATCCAGCATCTCGAGGTGGTATCCCTTGAATAAGTTTCTTCTCTTGGCTACTGCGTCGTCTTCTGGGGTCATGTAGTGACTCTCAGATGGCGTTTACTTTATGTGCACTAGCTTTGGTGTTGGGAGTAAATGGGTTGTGAAATCTGGTGCTTTAGTCCCTCACTATGTGAGTCACCATTTGGTCAGGTTAGACCCTTGAAAAGTGGGTCACTCTCGAACGATTCCGCTTGCAAGCCTGGCCATTGAGGTAATATCTTAGTTATCTTAGTTGACCCTGGTTTAGATCTTAGAGGTGGTGTGGGAAAGACGAGTGGTAGGTGGCAAGAACGTCGTTTCGTTGCTGTGGCCTCAAAGGCCCAAAGGCCCAAGGAGTGTCATCTTACGTAAACCGCAAGTATAAAGTCCACCCGGAGCGCTTATGTGTAATTATGACCTTGCCTTCAGCTCGAGGTGATCACTGCGCAAAATGCGGAAATACTTTTGCAGTGGATGTCAGGTTTCTTAGCGGTCAAGCGGACGAGCGTCCACCGTGACTGGGGGAAGTAATAGCGGTTAGTTTACTACTAATTCTCACATGCACGCTTACTTTCCTTCGCTCTTTTGACCCACCCATTCTACTCTTCCAGTGACGTCGCCTGTTCCCCAGCCTTAATCTGCGCCTCATTTGTGCCAGCCGGCTGCTGACGTATCGAACATCTCACCTTTGGAACGTGAATTGCTCGGGCGTCATTAACGATGTCAAAGTACACATGCCGTTGTCCAGCCTCCATTATTAAACGGGGTCAAGGCAGTTGGGCAAGGCATGGAGCTTCATTCCCCCCAGCGCATAGAACGAGTTCTTCCGGCCCAAGACCGAGGATATGCAGCCTGGTCGTTTGTAAGGGCCATTAATGCAGTAATTTATCATGTAACGATCGTTTTATCTTTTAGTTACTTGCCGCCGCTGTCGTTGAATGCGTTATCTGGAGAATCCCTTTTTCGTTTGGTATTATTATGGAACATTATCTCCAGCTTCCTGAGATAGCATCGCAACCGAATGCATCCACACTCATACCGCTGATTGGCTCGTTGGCTTCTGGGATTATCTATTGCTCAGGTGGGTTGCAGCTTTCATTTCTGCCCTATGCTAGTATTGAGTCCAGTTTTGGTGATGGATATCAGCCCCTTTGGTCTATCCCTATATGTTACAACATCCGTCTCATATCCGTCCCCTAATGTGGTTGGGGATGATATTATGCTGCACCAGCCTCCTGATAGCAAGCTATTGTCAAAAAGTAAGTGAACTCTGAATTCTAGAGGTGAATGGGACATCCATCATTTTCCTTGTCAAGGTGTATGAATATGTTATTTTTCAAGGTGTCTTGTATGGAATTGGCGGAGGTGTGAAAGAGTCTTTGTACCGTATTCTTTTCAGACATTTCAAACTTTGTATAGGGCTCATTTATCCACCTCGCATTCTGTTCATGACGGAATGGTTTTTGAAGCGTAGGAGTCTTGCAAATGGCGTTATATTCGCAAGTGAGGCTAATCGCATTTCCGTACCAGTTCTGCTGAGTTAACGGAACTCCGAGGTACGACTGTTGGAAGCCTGATCATGCCCTTTATAGTCTCGTCGCTGGTCCATGCTTTCGGTTTATTCTCAACACTACGCATCATCGCCACCGCTGCCTTTGTTCTTCTGCTTCCATGTCTGATATTTGTGCGGCCGCGTGTTCCACACCAGCTTCGTGACCGCCCCGGCCAAACTATCAAAGAATCAGCCATTACACTTCGGAATCGAATGTGGTGGACCCTTGTTTCCATGAATATTGTTCAGGCGCTTGCATTCTTTGTGCCACTGATCTACATTCCATGTTCGTTTACCCTCTTGATTCCTTGAGACTGATTTACGAATATTCTAATCAATAGTGTTCTCCTCTGCATTGCATCTTGACAGCACCTTGTCCGCTCTTGCAATGGCATTACTGAACGGTATTCTACTCGAATCACACCAAGTATCCAAGTTATTGACCACCATGAATTGTTCAGGGTCCTCTTCTGCCAGTCCACTTTTTGTCGGTTTCCTGTCAGGTTACTTCACGCCCTGGCCGATTGCGTTTATTCTTTCTTTCCTACCGTTGGTAAGTACGATAGTGTTCTGGGGAGCTACTGGCGACGTTGTCGGTGTGATGTTGTTTGGCGCCACATACGGTTTCATCGCAGGCGGCTGGAGTACCCTGTGGCCCTCTTTCGTCCCTCGCATTTCACGTCAGTCAGACCGTTTTATAGTCATCCAGATTTTCACCCACACCATAATGCCTGCAGGAGGGAATTCTTCACTCTCCACGCCCTTGCTCAACCTCTTGCTTTGTACACGTGGCCTGGGCAACATACTGAGCGCACCTATCTCGACTGCTCTCGCACCTGTTAAGACCCTCACTGTCACCAGCGGTGGCTCAAAGCGAGGTTTCGCGCTTGATGGTGGGAGGTTTGTACCTCTGATCGCTTACATTGGTGCGTGTTTCGCAGCAGCGACGCTCATTTCTGTTGTCGGGTGGTATTGGGACAAGGTAGTCGCAGACTCTGACCAGGAGCCAGCCCGTGTGTCAGACTGATTTCCCTTGTGGGCGAGTTGTATTTATTGGACGAAGGCGTATCGACACCGCCGTCCACGCTGTAGTTAGTGACTTGTTGGCTGGCCTGCCGTGCCCTAAATTCTAGATTATGAAACGCCAGTCATAGAACAAAATATGTAGGTTGTTGACGACGCCGTACCTTGGTGCCGTCCGCCGGACTGTCCTAAGATCACCTGAAGGGGTGCATTTTCCGACGTTTTAAAGTTCAATTGGTGTGTTCAGGACACGGCAAAGGGAGTGTAATGAAGGTCGATCTTTTGGCAGCAATTGCCGCTCAATGGAATAGTAGGTTGCCTGAGCCTGTATCTCAAATGATCCTTGAAGCTTAAAATTCCGCCACTTATGGCACCCCCAGCCAGACATTGTTTGCAACACCATTGACAGGCCATGCCTCATGCAGTGCTGCGACTAGAGTATAGTTGCCTCGAAATATTACACTTTTCTGATTTCTTCCGGGATTAATGCTATCTGAGCAATGTAGGGTTCCCGAAGTCGACTAGCTTTAACAGGGGGATCACAAACAAGAACGAAAAGGTGTGAACAGGCGTCAGCGCGTCAACGCGTCGCCTATGTTAGATTACTAGCGCAGGTAGATGGGCTGTGTGAGCGCAGCGAGCCTAGGTCCTAGTCTATGTAGCGTAATGCGACACGGATGTAAACTGGCACCAAAGGGGATCGAACCCCAGGTGCGGGCAGCAGTTTCGACCATGCGAAAGGTCTCATCAGAGGGCTTAACCGCTGCCCTGGATGCATATGACCATCTACTAATGACTAAAGTGGAGTGCGCGTGAACTCGGCTCGATTGCCTAGACTACCCTACCCCGGTAAGGGATATATTTAGGAGCTGCGACTAGGACCTTCTAGCCGCACGTGCAGGGCTCTCCCTTGTTCGATGGGTGTGATCGATCACGTGACGCGACGCACGTGACAATGTCCCGTTTGGTGCCAGCGGTCTCCTAAGATAGGCGACTCGGCCCAATCCGGGCGATGCGATAACTCACACCTGAGGCACGACCAGAAATGTTGACGAAATATATTGGGTACTTATTAGTGAACAGATTGTTCCTATATTATTGGATCAGCCACTTAAAAATACTTAATTATATACTCTGAATATATAATAGGAAATGTATTAACAATAGATTCAATTACATACTCAAAGTATCTATGGTGTTCTTGTTCGGAATAAGTAACTAAGATTATTATCCAATCACAAATTGGTCCTAAATAAGCTAAATAAGCTTGCTAAACAAATTTAATTATATATATTAAACTTGTT
>JBBPKB010000377.1:0-13857 GCA_038089035.1 Boletellus dicymbophilus
CATGTACAAACCCCTAGGTAGTATATAAAGACACAATGCCCCAGAGGCCTCTCAGTCTTGTTCTCTTGATATTTCCCTCCCAGGATTTATCTTGAGAAACACTGAGTTTTCCTTGGTGTTTTACTTGGCTCTCCCTTGCTGTTGTTCAAATATGACAATGGCAGACCTCTGGCAGGTCATTTCAGTCCTCCCCAAGATATTCCTTGACAGGAGGAATCAAGATAATCCTTTGGCTGAAAGTTATCAAGAGGATAAAACTGAAGGGCCTTTGGTGCTGACCTTGCACCTTTATATACTACCTAGGGGTATGTACATGTTTGTACCTATTATATACTATTTGATAACTAGAGGTAAATATACAATTGATCATATGAGTCATAATGAGTCATAAAGATAAGAGGTATAAATGCTATAGGCTGAGGGAGTGCTGAGATATACAAGGAGCTGAAATATTAGATGATTATAGATGAGAAGCTACTCTATCACTGCTTGAGCTCCCAACCATACTGTGTGTACCAGTGGGATTGGAGCAGTTCATTTTGGTATGGGCTGTGCTCATGTAGAAAGGTTGGTGATACTAATCACATTATTGAAGCTCCCCATTTGGGAACCAATCAAAGTCAAAAGTGATGCAGACATTCACCTGCTTCTACCAACAGCACAGATGGAGCTTGAAGTGATACAGCAATTGATCATTTGAATAACACTGTGATTTCAAATACTACTCCACACTTCTTGACAAGGTTGGTTGACTTTCAACATTGCAATTCATTGCTGACTTACCTTGGCATACTAGAATGAAGTTGTCTTCTGAGTACCATTCTGCTTTTACTTCTCCAACAGTGTTCTTCAGAGCCCTTCATATTATCTTTATGCAGTGTTACTATCTGTTAAACTACTGAGACAGAGGGCCAGAGATAACTTCGATGAAGTGGAGTTTAGTTGGTCAAACAGGACATTGGCTTCACCTTATATGGTGTGTCCTTGCAATTGGACTCAATATCCCTGGTATTTCAGAATGTCAGAGTGGAGGTCAGAAACTCAGTATTGTATAACAATGATGAGTTAGAGGATCAGAGGGTAGAAGTCACATAGTAACAGCAAGAGGACACAAAGTTAGGTTGATATTCCAGCTAAGGTCTACAAAGCAGAATACTACAGAGTTTATATACTAAAGAGAAAGTGGGTTACTAAGTCTGGAATGGAAGGAATATGTACTGGAAGGTTGGAGGAAAAACTATACTGAGTATTGCCTTGGAGTTGTGCTCCTAAGTGAGCACAGGTATTGGAATATTAGTAATTGAATGGAATATGAGCAATCAAGGAAGGAAACATAAACAGATGAGTAAGACTATACAAGAGGAGAGAGAAGTCATGGAGGATTACTAATCAGGGGGTCTGAGGTAAAGTAACTAGATAGAAAAAGGGAATTAAACCAGAGGTATGAGCAGAGTGAGATTAAAATTGCATAAGATATGACACTGTCTCCCTGTATGGAGATACATTCTCAATCCTTTCAACATCAAGCTTGGTCACAAGGTGATCAAAAGGTATTTGTGACACTGCTGTCTCTCTCTGCATGCTACCATCTTGCAAGTAGTTCAAGGTCCACATCAACTAGATTGTTAGTATGCTGGGCCTGAAGCATGCAGGGAGAGAGTCAGACAGTGATGTAAAAGAGGTTGATTCCAAGATGGATGAGATAACTGAAGAAGCTATCATCAAGAACAATCTGGTCATCATGCTACATCCAGTGAGCAGGATCATTGGGTTTGACACATGATGTACACCTTTTGGTTGCAATGCACTTTTATGCTCTTCATGAATGAAACATGATTCATTGTAATTTATGTTACCTAGTTGGACATATATACCTAATTGCACCAAACACTTTAATAATTTGCATAGGTATAACATATATAGGCAAGATAGAAGGGACATATGCATTTAGCTACATGAGTCAATATGAGTCATTGTGACCATTGTCATTCATGGTTAAATGACTGAGTTGGTCCTCTGTGTCTCCAACAGGGTTGTGAGGTCTGAAATTCATCAGTAATTTCAGATTGAATTCTTTGTAGTCATCTATCCAGAGAGGTCAAAGTGTGGAATTGCCAGACAGGAGTAGGTCCAGTTTGAACCAATCCAAAGCTGTGCCTTTCAGGTATGACTGAGCAAAAGTGGTTCTAGCATGGTCAGATGTGAAAGCTTTTGGTCAGTCCCAAAATTCAAGTTCACATTGAACTAAGGAAATATGGAGCTTGTGGAGATCTGACCTTTCAAACTGATCTGGTTCTTGGACTTTGGTTTACTGTGAGGTTCCAGAGGGTTTTCATTTTGAAAACTAAGCAAGTGTTTAGATAGTGCTAGCTAGATTAGCAAGCATATTGCACAGAATGTACTACTCATCTTCAAAGGAATCAGAGTCAAAGTCATTCCCTGAGGAGTTAGAATCACCATTGAAGGGGTTACCTTCTGAAACAACCACCAAAAGGTCTGGGTGTTGAATGGTGAGAACATGGTTGAAAACTAGATGAAGAGAAAACAAAACAAACAAACCACCAAGATCATTGTGTAGTAGTGATGAGTTGGTAATGAGAATGTCAAGGTTGTTGTGTGGTAGTAATGAGGCAACTGGGTGAGTAAGCATTGGTAAGCAATAGTCAACCCTTCAACAAAGCAATCTGGTATTGAAGCACTTTGAGAGAGTGAACCTTAGTGAACCTTTGAGAGAGAAATACCAAGAGAGAAAACTGAGGCTCTTGGTGGGGCATTGCACCTTTATATACTAAACTAGGGTTTATATCTGTTTGTAAATATGTGGTCTAGTTTGTACATTAAGCTAAATATGCCATTGGTCCTGAGTTTGAATATGATAAGAGGAGATAATGCCATTGACACTGGGTTTGAATAAATATAGGATCAAAAGGAATTGGAGTTCTGTGCATAGGTTTGCATAGCCTTTAGTATAGCCTTGTGGGCTTCTGTGTACAGCTGAGATAAGAGAGCTTATTGCCATTGGTTAGCAGTCTTGATGAGTCATCAAGGGGTTATGAGGGTATTGTGCTATTGGTTGGATAAAGCAGGATCAGAGAGCATGTTATGTGATTAGACCAGGTCGAATAGGATCAGGGATAGGATCAGAGAAGCCATGAGCAGATAATGCCATTGGATGATAAGGGAAGACTGTGCTAGTCATGTGATGAGGCAGTGCTGGCAGTCCAGGCCATGGTTAGGTAGGGTGTGAAAGTGTAGAGCAGTGGTGTAGAGGTGTTGGGTAGGCCAGAAAAGGCTGAAAAATAGTGGAAAAATAGGTGAAAAATACTATGCTGTAACACTATCCCCCTCCTAAAAATTGGCTTCCAGACAATTAAGGAGTAGCAGCCAATTCTGCCATAGCAGCATCAAAATCCTCCAAGTCCATGTCCAAACAGTTGAACAGAGCAGCAGTTTCCAGGATAGGCATACCACACCAGTGGAATCCAATATGGTCGAGGAAATAGTTGTAATCCATGCCTTGAAGATAGTGAGGGGCATTGAGATGAGTCTTGTGGAAGTCCTTAATGGCATGCTTTGCATTAGTGAGGTGGGATTTAGGTTCACAGGTATGATCCTCATCAGAGTGACCTTTCCAATGTACCAGGTACTTGATGTGTTGGCCTTTGTAACAGGAGTCCATGATGTAATTGACTTCATACTCAATTTCATGGTCTTTGAAGACCAGAACTGGTCCAGGCTTGAATGTAGGTTGTCTTTCCAGCAGATCCTTGTAAAGTTCAACCTGTGAGATGTTTACAACTGGGTGATCCCTCATTGACTTGGGGAGTTGTAGTTTCATAGCATTGTCACTGACAAGCTTAGTGATAGAGTAGGGTCCAAGCCAGCACCCAGTGAGCTTGCACAATGGATGAGGCAGGTTAAGATTGTCCATAGAAAGCCAGACCTGATCTCTCACAGAATGGAGAGGGGCATTTGAGTGATATTTGTCTACTTGGTCTTTTATATGTTGCTGTGCCTTTTCCATATTGGAATGTGCTTGCTCAAGGGTATCCTTCATCTGTGTGGCAAAGTCTTCAGCAGCAGAGGCTTTTATGG
Organism: Boletellus dicymbophilus; assembly: GCA_038089035.1. Taxonomy (NCBI): domain Eukaryota; kingdom Fungi; phylum Basidiomycota; class Agaricomycetes; order Boletales; family Boletaceae; genus Boletellus; species Boletellus dicymbophilus. The sequence continues at coordinate 4,096 of JBBPKB010000377.1, forward strand.
TGAACTACTCAAAGTCCATGTGAGGAGTATAGGAATGTGTGACATCAAATGATGACTTCAGCATGGAAGCCTGCTGCTCTAAGTTATAGCTGAATTGAGTGAAGGGTAACCATTCTGTCTATTTGTCCTGTTTCTCTAAGGTGAATAGCCTAAGGTATTACTGTAGGTCCCTGTTCATCTGCTCCATCTGACCATCTGTCTGTGGATGATATGCTGTTGATAGCTTTGACTGGATTCCTAGCTGTTTGCAAAGATCCTGTATGACCTGAGATATGAACTGTGGTCCTCAGTCAGATACAATTGTGAAAGGGAGTCCATGAGCCTTCTAGACATTATGCATATACAGTTGGGCTGTGTCCATGGCCATCACTGTCTTGTAATGGGGGATAAACTTAACTTCCTTGGAGAATCAATCCACAACAGTGAGGATAGAGTCAAACCCTCAGGATGAGGAGAGATCTATAGTGAAGCCCACTGAGATGTCTTTCCAGGGGGTGTCTGGTAGATCCAAAGGATGAAGCTTTCCTACAGGAGCCTGGTTGGTTCCTTTGAAGCATGCACAGCAATTGCATCTAGATATATAGTCCTTGACAAATGTAGACATTCCAGGTCAAGTGTAACTTCATTGGATTAGCTCAATTGTCTTCTCAATCCCAGGGTGATCAGCAATTGCAGTATCATGATGTTATCATAGTATCTCTATATAGAGTTTGGGTTTGTCTGGTATGCATATACATCCATCTGAATTAATGAGGAACCTATCCTCTATGAAGCATACACCATTCCTAGTGCATAACTTCTGTTCTTCAGCCAGGGTCATTTCCTACCTTATCCTTTCCTTTAGGATATCCAATTTGTGTGTCATATGCACTTCTTGTTGCTGGAATTTCTCCTATAGGTTGCTACTGTGTGGCTGTCTTCATAGACTTTGTCCTACTAATGCTATTTGACTGGAAGGGATAACTTGTACTCCCTTGTTGTCATCCTTGATGCCTATAGCATGGTCTTCTCATCTAGACATGGTGTCTGCCTTTCCCATTTGTGCACCTGCTTTGTGCACCCATTTAAATTGGAATCTAGAAAGGTACTGGGCCCATTGGGCTTGTCTCTGATTGAGATCTTGTCTCTTCATGAACTATTGGAGATTGGCATGATTATTCCATATCTCAAACTCCTAGTGAGTTCCTTTGAGGTAGTGTCTCTATTGCTTGAGACTGTATATAATGCTGAGCATTTCTTTATTGACAATAGGGTAGTTTCTTTCTTCTGGGGTCATAGAGTGAGATGAGAAGGCAACTGGGTGCTACTTGTCATTGATCTCAATTGAGAGGACTATACCTGTTACATAGTCAGAAGCATCAGTCTCCAACCAAAAGTGTTTGTCAATATCAGAGATTGCTAGTATTGGCACAGTAGTAAATCTCTGTTTGAGAGCCTGGAGGGCCTATTCCTAGGCTTCACCCCATTTGAAGGGAGCATCCTTCTTAGTCAAGTTGTTGAGTGGTCCCACTATCTGAGTGTATCCCTCAATAAATCTTTGGTAGAAGTTGGCTAGTCCTAAAAAGCTTCACATGCCTTCCATATTTCTAGATGTAGGCCACTCTAGTATGGACTTCACTTTGTCCATGTCCATCTTGATGTTTCCTTCAGCTATGGTCATACTGAGGAACTCAACTTCTTTGGCTCTGAATTGGCACTTCTCTGCTTTGAGGAATAAGTCATTCCCCAACAAGCATTTCAGCACTTCATTGACAATCTTGTCATGCTCCTTTGGGTCTTTACTATCCATGAAGATCAGGATGTCATTGATATAGACCATGACTACTCCTTCCATGTTGGCAAAGAGTTCATCATCTGTTGGAACATAGAGGGGGAGTTGCACAATCCAAAGTACATGATAAAGGGTTCAAAGACTCCACAGTGAACTTCTATTCATCTCCTTCTTTGATTCATACATTCTTGTATCCTCAATGAAGATCCATCTTTGTGAACATCTTTGCTCCCTTCAGCTTATCTACTAGCTGAGATATGAGGGGCAGTAGGTAATTGTTCTTGACTTTATGGTCATTCAGATATTGATAATCTTGGACTGGACACTTCAATCTATCCTTCTTCAGCATAAAGAATACTGGTGATGTCATAGGAGACTTCAAGGGTCTAATATACTCCTTGGCTAGATCTTCATTGATCATCTTGTTGCATTCCTCCAGCTCATCTGGGGATAAAGGAATAAGATGTCCTTTTCTTGGTACAAACATCTCCTTCAGATTGGTAGCATGGTCCCATGGCTTGCAGAGTGGCATCTGCTCAGATTCTGTCTTTGAGAATACATGGAGATACTTGTAAAACTCCTTTGGGACTATGTCTTCTGGTCAGTGAAACAACTCACTGGGAGTGTTACTTCACTAGGGATCTGAAACCAGGGGGAGACTGTGCTCTGTGAGGAAAACACAAGAGGACAAGACTGAGAGGTCCTCTGTGCTGGCATCATGCCTTATATACTAAACTAGGGTTTACATCTGTTTGTACATATGTGGTCTGGTTTGTACACTAAGCTAAATACACCATTGGTGCTGGGTTTAAATATACACAGCTGAGATAAGAGTCCATTATGCCATTGGCCAATAAATATAGAATACATAGGTTTGGCATAGCCTTGTAGAAGTCCATGTGCTGTCTTGTGTACAGCCCAGATAAGAAGGACTTACACTATTGGCTAGGAGTCATCATGAGTCATTGTGAGTCATGAGTGACTTGTGTCATTGGCTGGGAGATGTAGGATCAATGAGTGATATATGCTATTGAGCCAGAATAAATAGGATCAAGATATAAATAGTGTGGGAAGTGGAATAGAAGTGGAAGCAGAGTGGGCAGAGTTCTGTGACCATATGTGGAAGGTACTGCCACAAGGCTGTGTGGGCTGGTGTGGGAATGGTTAAGGAATAGGAGCCCATGTAGTGCAATAAGTTATTGAGGCATGGAAAGCTGAAATAAATAGAGAAAAATAAGGAAAAATAGGGCAAAATAGGCTGTTTCATAACACTACCCCCTCCCTATAGATTGACTTCCAGGTGATCAAAAGGAAGCAGTGCAGCTATGACTAGTGAAGGGCAAGACTGAAAGAGAGAAGCTAATGAGGCTTGATTCAAGTGGAGGTGCTGGAGCATAGAAGGGTTAGCATGGTGGAAGTCCAAAAGGGTGTCCTGAGAGTTTGTGAGATTAGTGGAGGATTCCCAAGTGTGTACATCATCAGGATAGCCGAGCCAATGAACTAGATATTCAAGGTGTCATACATTCCAATGAGAATCTACAATGTAGTCAACTTCATATTCAATACCACAGTCTCTGGTGACAATGATGGTATCAGGCTTGAATGAAGGTTGACTATCAAGGCATTCCTTGTAAGGTTTGGTCCAAGAGATGTTGACAACAGGGTGAATGCACATAGAATGCAGGAGATACAGTTCCAAAGCATTGTCACCAACCAACTTTGTGGTTGTATAAGGACCAATCCATTTCTCCATAAGCTTGTGTGAAGCATGAGGCAAGTGAAGGTTAGCTGTAGACAACCAGACTTTGTCACTGACTAAGTAAGAAGGTATGGAAGATCTGTGCTTGTCAGCTTGATCCTTCATTTGGGCCTGAGCCTGAGTCATATTGGCTTTAGCCTGATCAAGTACGTCCTGCATGTGGGATGTAAATCCATCAGTGGCAGGCACTTTGGATGTATGTTGTTCAAATTGCATGCAAGGCATGTATAAGCAGGTGACTTCAAAAGGTGACTTCAAGGTAGAAGCCTGTTTCTTGGAGTTGTAGGAGAACTGGGTGAGAGGTAGCCAATCAACCCATTTGTCCTGTTTCTCCAAAGTGAAGAGCTAGAGATACTGTTGTAGATCTCAGTTCATATGCTCATCAGTTTGTGGATGGAATTGTTATGATTTTCCCTTTTGTGTCCTTTCTACCTTTACTTTTCCTCCAGTTTACTGCATATTTCCTGGATGCTTTACCACATCATATATGCTTAGTCAAGATCTGCTCCAACACAGATCTCTCCTTTTCTTTTCCTTTACACTTACTCATTACGATTAAGCGATCATCCATTCCAACATGGACTCTCTTTTCCTTTCTTGTATTTTACCTATCATATGATTCTCCTTCAGCCAATCAGCTATTCTTTTCTGCTCATACAATATCTTTATTTCCTTATTCCTTCTTGGTCCATGTACATCCCCAAGTAGTACTTAAACCTTCGGTAGTCAAGCTTGTACTTTAAGCTAGATCTACTCAAGACTAGATTCTACTCTTCTCTCTTGTGAACATGTTGGAGCTTGCATCATCGAACCTTTGCCTCTGTTTCACTGATATAAATCCTTCTATGAAGGTAGTCTCTTTGGCCATTATACCATTGAACTGAACGTTTGCTTTTTCTTCGAATCTACGTTTGTTCCTACCCAGACCAAGCATAACAAAAGATCTAGCTTCCTCCTCGACCTGCTCCATTGTTGTTGTGGTCCCCACCCTGATTCACTAACACCGACGACCCACATCCCTTGCTGTTGCAGTTCCTCCTGATTCAAGATTCCTTCCAGATCAGTGCTACTGTGTGTTGGCATCTGGGAACCTAGAAACAAGTCCATCCATGACTCAGAATCAGACGAAGCAGTAGTCTCCTCAGACTCCACTCGATCTCCAACCCCTGATCCATCAGAAGAACTGCCTAGAACCCCTTCTCTCTATCTGTTTGCTCTTCTGTTCTCTTCTTGAGAACTGTCACCTGAACCATCTTCTGTTACAGCAGTTCTCCCTACCTCCACAGCACCTTCACCTCCTCATCCTATTCCCACTCACCCACCTACTCTATGAACCCCTCGACCATCTGCTGTAACCTCCCCCACTATGTCTACCTTGAAAGCAACAGAACTGAAGATCGGTGCTCCTGATGACTTTGATGGAAGCTATGATAAGGCCAAAGCATGGCTGCTGTTGGTCAAAATACATCTTTTTATCAATGAAACATTATATGATACAGATAACAAGAAGATCGGCTATGCCCTCTCTTACATGAAGAAGGGCGCTGCCCTCAGTTGGGCTACCTCCTTCCAAAAAGAAAAGCTGGCCTCTTCACTGCCATCATTTGGGAAGTATACCAACTTCCTCAACCTTTTTGAGAAAACCTTCCAAACAAAGGAGACAAAGATTGCAGCCCTGGGAAAGCTGCAGAATCTGATGATGACAAAAGAAAAGTGCACCATCAGGTCACTTGAAGACTATATTGCAGAGTTTTCAATCTGCCACAATGATTCAGGAATTACTGATCAGATGATACTGATCAATTTCTTTGTGAAAGGACTTCATCTGGTCCTCCGAACCTGTATCTATGGAATGGAAACTGTCTCCACTGACATCATGACATGGATTGTGAAAGTGATTCATTTCTGAAACCAACAAGACATTGCGTCTTCATTTAACAACTGACCCTTGATGTTTGGTCCTTCTACCCCTGCCTACCAATCCTGATCTCAATACTCCACCCCACCTTGTGACCCAGATGCTATGGACATTGATGCCATCCAGCTCTCCACCATCCAATGAGACGAATACTGCCACAAAGGCAATTGCTTCAATTGCAGTGAACATGGTCACTTAGCATATAATTGCCCTAAGAAGAATGGGAGTGGTCATTGACCTCCTTTGCTGAAGAAGACAGAAGAGCAGAAGGTGTGAAAAGTGATGAGGGTGGAAGAGGTTGAAGAAGATCTGCCAAGGTTAGAAGAGATAGAAGATGACAAAGAAGACATGGCCTTCATGGCCAACATCTACAAGAACCAGAAGGGTTTTTGATTGGGGATACTCCTTCAACACAAGTCTCCCCTTTTTCTTGTAAAACAATTGCTCCTATACTCTTAGATGATTCAAAATATCCATCTGTTCACCTTGCTGCTCAAATCATTGACCCCTCGAGCACTCTAAAAGTTGTTGACGTCACTGCCCTCATTGACAGCAGTGCCGATATTTCTTGTATCGATTGGGACTTCATCAAGAAGCACAATCTTCCTTTGGACCACCTTCAGAAGCCATTCAAAGTATGAAACGCTGATCATTCAGACAACAAAAACAGCTTAGTCAAGTTCACAACCACCATCTTTGTATGAATCAGTATGATAACGCAAAAACTTCTCCTTCATGTTATCCATTGTGGACGCGAGAATGTTATCATCCTTGGGCATCCTTGGTTGAAAGCTACAAACCCAAAGATAGATTGGAAGAAGAAGACGGTTGAGATTGATGAGAAACTTGATCAGTCTATGGACTTGTATTTCTCCCATACAGGTAACAGGGTGAGATACAATTCAAAGAACTCCAGAACACTGGAATGACCTCCTATAGGTCACCAGAATTATGACACCGAAGAATGATAAGTTCTCCCCACTTACCTTGATGGAGAAGACCCTGATCATTTCCTGAAAGAAGCCCACAAATCCTATACTGTTGGACGCATTACTCGAGCAGCATCTAGATTCTTTCCTAACTCCCCTGTTACTAAAAGACTTAGGAAAATAACTTTATCCACTGAACTCGTTCAACAGGCAGAACAGGAGAAACTGAAACCCACACTCCCTTCAGAATACTCCGATTTTGCTTCCATCTTTGAGAAAGAAGCTACTGATCATATCCCTCCTTCTAGATCATATAATCATGCAATCAACCTCAACAATGCCTTTGTCCCCAAGGTGTCCAAGATATACCCACTCTCTCCTGATGAAAAGAAGGTGGCAGAAGACTTTATTGAAGAAAACCTTCAAATGGGTAAGATCCACCCATTGAAATCACTTCAAGCATCCCTCTTCTTTTTCATCAAGAAGAAGGACAGTGGCCTTTGCCCTTGCCAAGACTACAGGTATCTGAATGAACATACTGTTCGCGATGCCTATCCCCTCCCTCTCATCTCTGACCTTGTAGACAAATTAAAAGGTACAAAGGTCTTCACCAAGTTTGATGTACATTGGGGATATAACAATATACATATTAAGGAAGGAGATCAATGGAAGGCAGCATTTATAACACACAAGGGGTTGTTTGAACCCATGGTGATGTTCTTTGGACTTACGAACTCACTGCCCACCTTCCAGAGATTCATGAATGATTCCTTCTATGATATGATTGCCAAAGGGTGGCTGATCATCTACATGGATGACCTTCTCATTTTCTCCCCCAATGAGCAGACTCATACTGCATGCACTAAGCTTGTCTTACAGCACATGAAAGAACTAGACCTCTGTCTCAAACTTGAAAAGTGCAAGTTTGTGATGACTGAAGTCGAATACCTTGGGATGATCATCAAACCTGACCAGATTGCCATGGATCCTGTCAAGCTACAGGGGATCTCAGAATAGCCAATGCCAAAACGAGTCAAGGATGTTTGCTCCTTCCTTGGCTTTACTAATTTTTATAGGTGATTTATTCCCAAATACTCGGATATTGCCCATCCCCTTTTGGACTTGACAAAGAAGAATGCAGCTTGGGACTGGTCCCAGAATCATGAAGAAGCATTCCTGAGACTGAAGAAGATTTTTCTTTTACAGCCTGTTCTGTTGATGCCAGACATCACCCAACCCTTTGCTGTTGCTACTGATGCCTCAAAGTTTGCCTCTGAAAGTGTACTCCTCTAAGCCAACTCCAATGGAGACTGGCACCCTTGTGGATACCTCTCCCAAACCTTCACTGCTGCTGAGCAGAATTACGATATCTATGATAAAGAACTCTTGGCAGTAATCCACACCCTGAAAGCATGGCACCACTATCTCCACAGATCTCCCCACATGGTACAGGTGTTCACTGATCACAAAAACCTGATATATTTCCATCAGCCTCAGAACCTTAACTGTCACCAGGCACGATGGTTACTTGATCTCACAGACTTCGACCTAAAATTTTCCCACATTCCTGGGAAAGATCTCACTGGTCCTGATGTGCTCTCTTGCCAACCTGACTTCATTCCTTCTACGGATGATGATAATGCTGATATCACCCTCCTCTCTGCAGACCTCTTCATAAATGTCATCGACACATCCCTCTTGGATGCCCTCACACAATCCTCCTCCTCCAACCCCATTGTTCAGACTGCTATCCAGGGCATCGAACAACTCCTTGCTTGTTTCTGTTCTAGACTCTTGGACTGGCACTTTGATGCTGGAGTATTGACTTTCCAGGACTGCGTTTATGTTCCTAATGATGAAACCCTCCAATGAATGTGTACTGTGAAGCACCATGATCACCCAGCTGCTGGATATCCTGGTTACTTAAAAACTTGCCAGCTCATCTCCATGGAGTTCTGGTGGCCTTGAATGGCCTCTTTCATAAAACAATATGTTGAAGGATGTGCTCTTTGCTAGCAGAATAAGGCAAACACGCACCCCACTTCCCCTCCCCTCCTCCCTCTCCCCTCTTCTGCCTCCCACCCCTTCCAACAGATTTCCTGTGATCTGATCACTGACCTCCCTCCATCCGGGGGATTCAACACTCTTTTGGTCATGGTTGACCATGGTCTTACAAAGGGGGTAATTCTTTGCCCTATGATAAAAACGATTACATCTGAAGGCATCACCCTTCTTTTCTTCAAAAAGGTCTACACTAGGTTTGGCCTTTACAATAAAATCATCTCCGGCTGAGGCCCACAGTTCACCTCTGCATTTGCCAAAGAACTTGTGAAACTCCTACACTATGACCTTTCCTTGTCTACTGTGTACCATCCCCAGACTGACAGAGAAACAGAATGTGTGAACCAGGAGGTTGAAACTTACCTAAGGATCTTCTGTGGATCAAACCTGACCTCTTGGGCCAATATGATCTCACATGCCAAATTTGCACACAACCACTACCCCCACTCTGTTATGAACCAATTGCCATTCTACCTCATGTATGGCTATGAACCCTGACCCCTTCCCACAATCATTTCTGAAACAAACCTTCCTGCAGTTGAAGAATGACTAAGAATCCTTTTCACAGCAAGAGAAGAAGCCCTGGTGGCACATGAGTTGGCTAGACAGGTGATGAAAGCCTGGTCAAAGAAGCCCTTCACACTGTTTGTTAAAGGAGATAAGGTGTGGTTGGAAGCACAGAATCTGAAATGCTCCTTGCCAAATCCTAAATTTATGCTGAAATGAGAAGGACCATTCACAATCACTGACATCCTATCTCCTATCACATATAGACTCTGCCTTCCTCAGATGTGGAAGATTCATAACACATTCCATGCTTCTCTCCTATCTCCCTATCGCAAAAATAGTGCTCATGGCCTGAACTTCCCAGCTCCACCTCCAGAAATAATAGAAGGGGAAGAAGAATATGAAGTAGAGCAGATTTTACAACATTGTGGAACCCTGAGATATTGTGAATTCCTGATCAAGTGGAAAGGGTATTGTTATAACACCAGTAGAATACCTATTCAAAATGGTGCACTATAGTTGTAGTCACTACCCTTGGAACACTTATTGGATCATTGATCCAAAAGATCCGCAACTAAAAACCTCTAGTTACATAACTACAACCCTTATTTACCTTTCCTGTACACTTCTCATCTATTTCCTCTTTATCTAAATCTGTACACACCCCCATCGCACTTCTGTATTATCCTAGGCTCACTTGGTACTTAGCACCTTATTTAGATCGTAGGAAAGCGTACAGCTTGGTCTGTGCACATACTCCTTAGGGTATAAATAGGGGCTCGCATGTACCATCTACCTTAGCCTAATCCACTTGTAT
>JBBPKB010000378.1:0-13855 GCA_038089035.1 Boletellus dicymbophilus
ATTAGGAAGGATCTGCATTATGAAATAAGGACCAATCTATTTTTGAGTAAGCTTCTTTTTTACTGTATAGGGTAATTTTAGGTGTTCAGTTGACAATCAAACCTTACCTTCTATTTGATAGCTGGATGCTTTTGATCCCCTTCTATCTCCTTAGATCTTCATCCTTTTTTGTGATTCCTTCAAGGTGTCCTGAACTTCCTTATAGCTTTTCACACATTGCTTCTTATATTGTCCTTCTAGGTCTACCACTTTTCTTTCAAACCCTAATCTAGGGAAGTAATTCCTTGTGATAGTGAAGGGGATAGATCCTGTGGCAGTAGATAGGGAATTATTATGATGGAATTGTGCTATTTTGATCTATTCCACCCATTCTCCCTGCTTCTTTGCTATATAGGAGCAGAGATATTGCTCTAGATCCCTATTGATACACTCTGTTTGTCCATCTGTTTGAGGGTAATAAGTGATAGAGATCTTTTGAGTAATTCCCAGAAGTTTGCATAACTCCCTTGTAAAATCTGAAGTAAACTAAGGTCCTTGATCTGAAACAATAGAAGAAGGTAGCCCATGGATACATCAAACATAATCTTGGAAATAAGAAGCTAATTCTTTTGAAGAAGTAGTTTCAGAACATGGAATGAAGACTACTTCTTTGGAAAAGCAATCTACTATTACACAAACAGAATCAAATTTGTTTGAAAGGGGTAGTCCAGTTATGAAATCAACAGAAAGATCAGTCCAAGGTTTCATAGGTGTAGGTAATGGTAATAGTTTTCCAGTTGGTGCCTTTGAGGATCTCTTTGTTTGGATGCACATATGGCAACTATCTACATATTTTTTGATATCTTTTGTAACTCCAGGCCAAGAAAAGTATCTGGTAAGAAGATGAAGTGTCTGTGTTTGTCCTGAACGACCAACTAATGGGGAATCATGAAAGATATGAAGTGATTCTATGCATAAATGTTCTGGAACAAATACTTTTTTGTTTTGGTTTGTGAAAACAGAATTTTGTGTGTCATATGTGAATGTAGATATCCTTGTATTTTTTATTTTTTGTGTTCCTTTTTGTATTTCATCATAAAAGGAGAAAGATATTGAAATGTTATTAATAAAAAGGTGTTCTGGTAGTACTATAATATTGGTATTGTGATCAGTGACCATGTCTCCATGATCAGGTTGCTTAGATAATGCATCTGCTCTTCCATTTGATGATCCTGGTTTGTAGACTATGTTGTAATTGAACTCTTGTAGTAATGTGTGCCATCTAGCCTGTCTTCCTGATAGTGTTTGAGGACACTTCCAGTATTTCAAATTTTTGTGATTTGCCCAGATCTCAAAGTTTGGTCTACCAATGAGGTAATGATGCCACTCTTCTAAAGTCCTGATAACCACAAGGAGTTCTTTATCATAAATGGGGTAATTGTGCTCCTAAGCTTGAATGAATGTGAAATGAAAGCACTGGGGTGCCAAAGTCCATCATCTCCTTTTACTAAGAGTACCCCCTCTGTTGCTATGTCACTGGCATCTGTGTCTACTTATATTTCTTTTGTCTGATCTGGATAAGCAAGTAAAGGAGCAGTCATAAAGGTCTTTTTCAGTTGACAAAAGGCCTCTTGTTAATTAATTCTCCATTTCTGTGGGGTATCCTTCTTTGTTAGGTCATTAAGAAATTGAGCAATCTGAGAAAAGTCTTTGATGAATCTCCAGTAATAGCTGTAGGGTCTGAGAAAGAATTGGAGTTGTTTGAGACATGTGGAAACTGGCTATTCTAACACCCCTGTGACCTTCTTTTCTTGCATCTCTACTCCTTTCTTGGAAACCACCATTTTTAAGAAGTCCACTTTATCTTTGGAAAAAGCACACTTCTCAGGTTTTACATATAGATCATTTTCTCTTAATCTCCTCAATACTTCCCTCACTATCTCCTCATGTTTCTCTTTAGTTTTCCCAGCTGTAAAGACTAGCACATCATCCAAGTAGATTACTAGAACTATGTACATATCATTGAATATGTCATTCATCATTTGCTGGAAAGTAGAAGGAGAGTTAGTCATTCCAAAATACATTACAGTGGGTTCATAGGATCCAATTGGGGTTACAAAGGCTCCTTTCTATTCATCTTCTTCTTTGATGTGCACATTATTGTATCTCCATCTTAGATCTAATGCTGTGAACATATCATTGCCTTTTAGATGATCAATAAGTTGTGGGATCAAAGGTAATGGGTTCACATTCTTGATGGTTCCTTCATTTAGGTATCTGTAATCTATGACCAATCACATATCTCCTGTCTTTTTGGGAATAAAGAAGACTGGAGATGTTTGTAGGGACTTAGAAGGTTTGATGTAACCCTTCTTAAGTTCTTTATCAATAAACTTCTGAATTTCCTCCATCTTTAGTTCAGATAAAGGAATGATCCTCCCTTTCTTGGGTATGAAGTTAGGTTTGAGATCTATAGTGTGATCCCAAGGTTTGTATTCTGGCAATCATTCTGATTCTTTTTTGGAAAACATGTCCAAATAGTCATGATATGCTTTGGGGACTAGGTCTTTCAGACCATCCTCTATCATGCATATAGATAAGGGGACAGTAGCCAAATTTGGCATCTGATGATGTCATATCAAATTATAATTTGAAGTGCATCAGGTGAAATATAATTGTTGGATTACCCAATTGATCTCTGGATTGAGGCATAAAGCCAATCATATCTGAGTATCATTTAGTGAGTTCCCAAACTAGAAACAAAAGCATTGAGTGGTTCATAATGTCCCTGATATGAAACAATTAAAGTGATATAATGGGTGATCATCCCATGATGCAAACTAGTGCCATCAGTATTATTCACAGCTAATGGGTTAGGTAATGCATGTTTGTTAATCCCCTGATGATCTATCTATCTCTGATTGATGAAAGTTTGGCACACCCCTGAATCTAGGAGTGCTTCTAATGAAGATTGCTACCATTGTGAATTTCATTTGAACAAGATTTTTAAAGAGAGTGATATTTCACCACTAATAGAAAGAGTACCAGGAGAAATATTTTGAGAAAATACTTTGTGGTTGGAGAATTTATAAATAGAAAAACCTTTCCTTACTTGTGATACAAGGGAATCAAGCACACCATTTTTAAATTCTGGTGCCATACTTCAAGGAGTCACCCTTTCAGAATGAACATAAATATTTCCTGGTACCTTATTTAATGTGCATGTAGGAAAGTCGAAATCAGCACAGTCCATACATGATTCCTCTAAACTCATAATGTCCATATCCCCCTATTTAGATAAAGAAAAACTAAGTCCACATTCCTGAACACCTCTAATATTCAGAGATGACTTCATTTTAAAGATTCTGCAGCATTTTCTTTTGCCTCAACTTCTATCTTATCTCTCCAATATGCCTCTGCTTCCTCAGTAGTCTATGCTGCCCTTAGATCTACTTGTTGTGTTGGTGGAGTGGATAAAGGCCTTTCTGCATAGTATGCCCTAATTTCAGCTGTTTTGTTGGTTTCTACTGGACTTTCTACATAAGAACCATAATAGGGATCCCAGATTTGTTGTCTGAGCTGAGATCTTGGTTGAGATGGTGCCACTTTCTTATTTGGGTTTTGAAAGCAATTTGGCCAGATATGTCCTTTCTTTCCACAGCTGTAACAGGTATAATTTTCCTTAGATTGCTGGGTTTGTGCTTCTACCTCCATTGGTGCTCCCCTTCTTGGCTGGACTCAAGTTCATGTGAAATGATAGGAAGGTGGTAGACCTCAGGGAGGTGGATAATGTCCTCAGATTGGAATAGTGCAGGTGAATGGTAAAGATCACTCTGATGCCATGTGTTCCATATTTCTTCCTATCTCCCTAAGAGCCTTTTTCCAGGAGTCATAGCTATCTGCAGTGGTATGAAGTGATGCATGGTAATAGATTTTGTAATCTACTGCCTGCTTGAGTAAAGTTTCAGCATGTTCATCAGTGATGTCTGCCTCATTCATGAGATTGTTGAATCTTTGTAAGAAGGTATCAATAGAAGTGCCACTTTGTCACAAAGCTTCCAATTTCTTGAATGCTTTGTAGGCTGGTACTTCTATGTAGAAATATTCTTTTAGGAATGTTTCAAATTCATCCCATCTAGGCCAAGTATCTTCTCCATATTTGTAATGCTTTTGGATTCTGTCCTCCTTTAGTTTATATCCTTCTTCTTTGTTTAAGAAGAATTCCATAATAACATATGCAAACTCCTCTGCTTGTCCTTCCATCCTACTAAGCACCACAATGATTTGATATTTCCAATGTTTCCATTTGATACAATCTTTCCATACTTGAATCCTAAGCCACCATGTTCAGAAAGTGAGGCAATCTCTATTCCATTTCCCTGGATCTGTGATCTTTTTTGTGTAGTCACTCTCTTTATCCTCTTTTAATTCCTCTATGGTGTCTCCTAATCTTTCGAGCACTCTGGCAAGTGTTTCCATTGCATCTACCCTCAATGGACCTTGTTACAATATGTCAATATCCAGGGGCAATTTTTCATTTCTTTTCCTATGCTTATCTTGGTCTCTACACCTCAATAACCTATGCTGACAACATCTACACTCAATGGCTACACCCTACTATGCCTTATCTTATCTTATCTCTCAATCACATGACCTATGGCTATGTATCTATTCTTATCTGCCAATAGCATATCTCACTCATAGCTATCTATGATCCTATGCAACCCAGTCTCATGGTATATGCTGCTTACTGATCCTGGATCACCCAGCCAATAGCACATACAGCTCATTGACCTGCCCTTAACTATATGACTCCCAGCCAATAGCATTAATGCCTCTTATCTTGGCTGTGCAGCATGATTGTACACAGGCTTCCATGAGGCTATGCAAACCTATGTATTCTATTTATATTGGCCAATGGCATTATGGACTCTTATCTTGGCTGTGTATATTCAAACCCAGCACTAATAGTGTATTTAGCTCAGTGCACAAACTAGACCACATATGTACAAACAGATGTAAACCCTAGTTTAGTATATAAGGTGTGATGCTAGCACAGAGGACCCCTCAGTCTTGTTCTCTTGTGTTTACCTCATCAAAGAGTATCACAATACTTGGCTCACCACCACTGTATTGTCCTAAGTGAAGTAGCTTTTCAGTGAGTTGTTTCAGACCTCCTGTTGCTGGTGTATTTGACATCCTTACTGCTCAGTATCTTTCAACCAAGCTCTGGGAACTCTGCAACATAGTGATCTAAAGAAGCATTGATGAAATTGAAGGTAATAATGATGACAATGAGATGTGATGTAGCAATAACATATTCTAAGTGATGTAACCAATTTACACATATACTGAATACTGGGTAAAGGTTTCCTAGACTACCTCAGCTTTTTGGCACCAGATACTGTATGGATCATCAGCCCAGCTAACCTAGTTGGAAAAACCATATTCAGGCATGACTTCAGTGCTGTAAACAGTCCAAAGAGGCTATCTTTGAAGATCTATCTATCTGAGTCATAAATCTGCCCTTCTCAGAGGCTCCTCTCAAACATGTCAAGAGATAAGCAAAATGAATTTTTAGGCAACAACCTATATGTCACTTGTCCCTGTGAATCAGGAGTAAATGTGGAATCTCTTTCAAGACTGCAGCACCTTAGCCTTAGTGTCCAGGCAGTGAATGAAAGCCTAATCCAAGTGTTATGACCTCAAGTGTGAGATCCTTAGTACCACACTGGCTGGACAATCTTACAGCTCCCACTATATCTGGTAAGATAAAGAAATGAAGTGTGAGTTGGACTGACAAGACTGACAGTTGTGAGGAAAGTGTAGCTTTTGTCCTTAATACTCTGTAGCCCAAGTCACATGACTGAATGCCAACAAGAATACAAGTGGATTAGGCTAAGGTATATGATACATGTGAACCCCTATTTATACTCTAAGGAGTATATGCACAGACTGAGCTGTGCATAGTCCTACAATCTAAATAAGGTGCTAGCTACCAAGTGAGCCTAGGATAATACAGAAGTGTATTGGAGATGTATACAGATTTAGATAAGAAGGAAGTAGAAGAGAAGTATACAGAAAAGGTAAATAAAAGTATGTACTAGGTGATAAGAGGGTTTTAGTCTGAGATCATTAGGATCTAAGATTCAATAAGTGTTCCAAGGGTAATGACTACAACTATAATGTACTATTTTGTGTAAGTATAGTACTGGTGTTGTAACAGTTCTGGTGGCTTGTAGGTTGCCCTAAATATCTTTTGAATAGGTTGGGTAGTGTTATGATTTTCCTTTTCCCTCGCCTTTTTCCTTCACTTTTCCCAGTTTACTGTGTATTACCTGGATGCTTTTATCACATCATGTATGCTTAATCAAGATCTGCTCCAACCCAGATCTCTCCTTTTCTTCATTCACACTTACTCATTACAATTAAGTGATCATCCATTCCAACATGGACTTCCCTTTCCCTTCTTGTATTTTACATATTGTATGATTCCTCTTCAGCCAATCAGCTATTCCTTTCTGCTTGTATGATATCCTTATTTCCTTTTCCTTCTTGGTCTGTGCACATCCTTGAGTAGTATTTAATCCTTCAATAGTCAAGCTTGTATCTTAAGCTAGATCTACTTGAGACTTGATCCTACTCTTCTCTCTTGTGAATGCATTGGAGCTCGCATTGTTGAACCTTTGCTTCTGCTTCACTGATACAAATCCTTCTGTGAAGATAGTCTCTTCGGCCATTGTACCATTGAGCTGATCATTTGCTTTTCTTTCAAGTCTATGTTTGTTCCTACCTGGACCAAGCATAATAGATAGCACAGGTATGTTTTCTACCTTCTGTTAAACTAAGGACAAATGGATATGCATCAACTCCAGTAAACTCCAGAGTCAAGGGTTGGTTGGACAGGACTCAGCTTCACTGTATGTGGCATGCCCTTACAAGGATCCCAGTGTTCCAAATTTCATGAGGGTTGGAGGTTATGGTTAATAGTTGTAAACAACCATCAACAGTTGAAGGTCAGAGATAGTTGCACAGTGACTCAGAGAAACAGAGAGCAGGGATGTGAGGTCAAAGCAGGAGGGCTAAGTTATGTTGATATTCAAACTGAGGAAATTACAGAGCAGATTCTACAGAGTTTATATATAGAGGTGAGAGTATTACTAAGGTCTAGGAGAGAGAACTAGAAGAAACTAGAAAGTCAGAAGTAAGCATGCACTGAGCATTGCCTTGGAGCTATGCTCCTTGGTGAGCACTGGTGTCAGGATATGACTAAGAGAATGGAAGATGAATAATCAAGAATGGAGAGTGTAATGCTGAGTCAGGTATGTATGAGAAGGAAAGAGGTCAAATAATGGAATATTATTGTAAATGTCTGAATAGGATTATTTATACTATGACTTCAAATCTACTTGTTTCTCTTGAACCATGTTGGAGCTTGCATTGTTGAACCTTTGTCTCTGCTTCACTCAATACAAATCCTTCTTTAAAGATAGTCTCTTCAGCCATTAAAACTGTTGAGCTGATCATTGCTTTATTCTTTGAGTCTATATTTGTTCCTACCCAGACCAAGTGTAACAAAAGATCCAGCTTCCCCACAATCCACTCCATTGTTGCTGTGGTCCCACCTGAAACCCAGAATGATGACCTGCTTCCCTTACTATTACAGTCTCCACTTGATTCAAAATTCCTCCTAAAGTATTCCTATCTTGTGTTGGGATCTGGGAACAAAGGAATGACTCCACTCCTGATTCAGGATCAGATGAAGTAGCTACTACCATATCTGATTTCCCCTGATCTGAAACAAATGACCTCTCTCTAGAAGAACCTCCCAGAACTCTGTTGCCTCACCTCTTCATCCTTCTATCTCCATCTAGAGAACCTTCATCCAAACCCACCCCTGTTACAGCAACACCCTCTACTTCCATAGTACTTCCACAAACCTTTCCCACCTCCACTTCAACTCCACCAACTGTTCACACTCCCTATCTTCCTAAATCCACTTGAAACCCCACCATAACCACCATGTCTGCTACTAAAGTGACCAAACTAAAGATCAGAGCTCCTGACAATTTTGATGGAAGCTATGATAAAGCTGAAGCATGGTTGCTTTTGGTTAAAACATACCTCCTTATCAATGAAACCTTATATGATATGGATAACAAGAAATTGGCTATGCCCTCTCTTATATGAAGAAAGGCACCACCTTTGGATGGGCTACCTTCTTCTGAAAAAAAAAACTTGCTGCTTCTCCACCTTTGTTTGGGAAGTACACAGATTTCTTAGACCTCTTTGAAAAAATCTTCCAGACAAAGGAGACCAAGATCTCAGTCCTGGGAAAGCTGCAGAACTTGATGATGATGAAAGACAACTGTACTATATGGTTGCTTGAAGATTATATTGTGGAATTCTCTATTTGCTGCAATGATTTTGGTATCACAGATCAGATGATTTTGAAAAATATTTCACAAAAGGACTCCATCCAATTCTCAGATCTTGTATATATGTGATAGAAACTGTACCAACTGACATCACAACTTGGATTGTGAAAGCAATTCATTTTAGAAACCAACAAAACATCATGTCTTCATTCAATAACTGACTTTTTATGTCCAGACCTCTTACTCCTTCATACTATACCAAACTGTGCTATTCCACCCCTGCTTGTGACCCTGATGGCATGGATGTTGATACCATCCAGCTTTCCTCTTTCCAATGTGATGAATATTGATGAAAGGGAAACTGCTTCCACTGCAGAGAGCATGGAGATCTAGTGTACAACTGCCTCAAGAAGAACAGGACTGACAGAAGGAAACCTCTCCTGCTGAAGAAAACTGAGGAAAGGAAGGTATGAAAGGTGATGAAAGTAGAAGACAAAGAAGACCTTCCCAGGCTGAAGGAAATAGATGATGACAAAGAAGACAAAGTTTTTGTGGCAAACTTCTTCATGACAAAGAACTGAAAGGGTTTTTAGATGGGAGTACTTATTTGATGCAAGTACTCCCTTTTTCTTGTGCTACCACTGCCCCTATACTTGTAGATGACACAAAACATGCTTCTGTTCATCTTGCATTACAAGTCATTGATCCTTCCAGCACTCTGAAAGTTGTTGACACCACTGCTCTCATCAATAGCAGTGCTGAAATTTCTAGTATCAACTGAGACTTTGTATGAAAACATAAATTTCCTTTAACCTGCCTGCAAAAACCATTCAAAGTACAAAATGTTGACCACTCCAATAACAAAAACAGAATGGTGATGTTCTTGACTATGATCTTTACCTGCATAGGCACAATCACACAGAAACTTTCTTTATATGTCATCCACTATGGATGAGAAAACATAATCCTTGGACACCCCTGGCTTTAAGCCACCAACCCAACAATAGACTGGAAGAAGAAAACAGTGGAGATATGTGAGAAACTTGACCAGTCAATGGATTTATACCTCTCCCATACATCGCAAAGAGGAAAGTACCTGTCCAAAACAACCCTTTCCTCTGAAAAACCCCCACCAAAACATATTAACTACTTCCCTGATGACAAAAGGGTCCTCTCCATCTATTTCAACAGTGAAGATCCAGATCACTTTGTGAAGGAAGCCTATAGATCCTATATGATTGGATGCATCATCCAAGCAGTGTCCAGATTCTTTCCAAACTTCCCTATAACTAAATGACTCTGAAAAATCATGCTGTCTACCAAACTCGCCCAGCAAGCAGAATGGGAAAAACTGAAACCCATCTTCCCCTCAAAATACTCTAACTTTGCTTCCATCTTCAGGAAAAAATCTAACAGTCACATCCCACTTTCATAACCTTATGACCACACAATAAACCTAGATGAATCTTTTGTCCCCAAGATATCAAAGATCTACCTGCTCACTCCAGATGAAAAAAGAGCAGCAGAAGAGTTCATTGAAGAAAACCTCTGAACTGGTAAAATTCAACCTTCCAAATCTCTGCAAGCTTCTTCCTTCTTCTTTGTAAAGAAAAAAGATGGTGGAATCTGCCCATGCCAAGACTACTATTATCTTAACAAACATACTATCCATGATGCCTACCCTCTCCCACTCATTTCTGATCTAGTTGACAAGTTAAAAGGAGCTTGCCTATTCACCAATTTTGATGTATGATGGAGATATAACAATGTGCAAATCAAAGATGGTGACCAATGGAAAGCAGCCTTTATTACTCACAAAGGACTCTTCAAACCCACTGTCATGTTCTTTGGATTAATGAACTCCCCTCCAACTTTCCAATGCTTCATGAATGACTCATTTCAGGACATGATAGCAGAAGGATGGTTCATTATCTATATGGACAATCTTTTTATCTTTTCCCCTGATGAAGAAACTCACACTATGTACACCAAACTAGTATTGCAACACATGAAAGATTTAGATTTATGTCTCAAGCTGGAGAAGTGCAAGTTCACCATGACTGAAGTTGAATATCTCAGGATGATTATCAAACTAGATCAAATTGCCATGGACCCAGTCAAACTAAAAGGTATCTTGGAATGGCCCATACCCAAAAAGGTCAAGGATGTGTGATCTTTCCTTGGATTTGCCAACTTCTACTGCTAATTCATCCCCAAATACTCTGATATTGCTTGACCCTTTTGAAACCTAACCAAGAAAAATGTAACCTGGACTTGGTCTTCTGACTGTGAGACAGCTTTCTCCTCATTGAAAGAAATGTTTTTGTCTCATTCCATCCTTTCCATGCCTGATATTTCCCAACCTTTTGCCATTGCCACCAATGCTTCAAAATATACCTCTGGAGGTATTCTTCTCCAAGCAGATTCTAATGGAGAATGACATCCCTGCAGCTATCTTTCCCAATTGTTTGCTGCAGCTGAATGAAATTATGACATTTATGACAAGGAGCTGCTCACAGTCATTCAGGCCTTGAAATCCTAATAACACTACCTCCATGGATCCCCCTGTGTTGTCCAGGTGTTTACTGACCATAAGAACTTTACATACTTCTGTCAACCTCAGAATCTCAACTGTCACCAAGCCTGATGGTTACTTGACTTAGCAGACTTTGTCCTAAAATTCTCTCATGTTCCAGAGAAAGATCTCACAGGTCCTGACACACACTCTTGCTGACTGGATCTTATCCCATCCACTGACAATGACAACACTGATGTCACCCTTCTCCCAGACAACTTGTTTGTCAATGTCATAGATACTACCCTCTCAGATGCTCTCATACACTCCTCCTCCTCTGACCCTATTGTCTGAACCACTCTCCAGGGACTAGAACACCTCCCAAATAAGTTCCAGTCCAGACTCTCTGATTGGAAATACAATGCTGGAGTCCTCACCTTCCAAAATTGAGTATACATCCCAGACAACTCTGACCTTCACAGGTCATGCATTGAAAAGCATCATGATCATCCCATGGCCAGACACCCTGGATATTTGAAAACCCAGTAACTTGTTGCTACAGAATTTTGGTGGCCTGGAATGGCCTCATTGGTCGAACAATATGTCAAGGACTCACCTCACCTCCTCTCCTCCCTATTTTCTCCTTGGCTTCTTAACCCTTCCAACAGATCTCCTGTGATCTGATCACTGACCTCCCCCTCTCTAACAGCTTCAATACACTTCTGGTCATGGTAGACCATGGCCTTACAAAGAGAGTAATCCTTTGCTCCACTAAGAAAACAATTGACTTAAAAGGCATCATCCTTCTCTTTTTTAAAAAGGTCTACACCTGATTTGACTTATATCACAAAATCATCTCCAATTGAGGCCTGCAATTCACCTCAGCATTTGCCAAAGAACTAGCAAAATTCTTGTGATATGATCTTTCCCTATCAACTGCCTATCATCCACAATCAGATGGTAAAACAGAACATGTGAATAAAGAAGTCAAAACATACCTTTGAATCTTCTGTGGATCAAACCCTACCTCTTGGACAGATATGATTTCCCATACAGAATTCATGCATAACTACTGCCCCCACTCTGTTACAAACCAATCACCATTCTATCTCATGTATGGTTATGAACCACACCTCCTTCCCACAATCATTTCCAAAATGAAACTCCTTGCCATAGAAGAACATATCAAAGCACTCTCCACAGCTTGGGAAGAAGCCCTTGCTGCATACAAACTTGCTAGACAGGTCATGAAGGCATGTTCTAAACAACCTTTCATCCCATTCATTAAAGGTGATAAGGTGTGGCTGGAAGCCAAAAACCTGAAATGCTCTCTTCCAAATCTGAAGTTCATGCCAAAATGTAAAGGACCCTTCACTATCACCAATGTCCTTTCTCCCATCACTTACAAACTCCATTTACCACACACATGGAAAATCCACAACATGTTCCATGCTTTGCTTTTATTGCTCTATTGTGAAAATGACACACAGTCCAAATTTCCCAGCTCCACCCTCCAACCTCATTGACAGTGAAGAACAATATGAAGTGGAACAAGTATTATGACACTGCAGAACTCCACAACACTGTGAGTTTTAATTAAGTGGAAGGGTTATCCCATATCTGACAATTCCTGGGAACCTGGAATTTGAACAACACCAAGGATGCTCTTGAAGATTATAAAAGGACTTGACCCAAGTCTTTCCTCCCTCATCCTCATCTTGCTCAATCAAGAACATTCATCTTCACACTGCATTTCTCATTTGCAATGGCCATCCCTCCTGCTCCTGCTCCCACCTATAACTACATTGAACCTGTGTCCATCTCTGAACTATGAACCCCCTCTGAGAGTTTTCCCCTGCTCAATTCCATGGCTGTGGTATTCCTTGATCCCCACACTGCTCTAATCCTTGACTTGCTTGTCTCTCCTACCTCACCTCTCTATTATTTGATTTGCTCTCTTTGTGATAATGACCTCACTATGAGAGCCATTTCCCTTTCCCTCAAATCAGACTCTACAGGCACTGTCCACACTATGCTCACTTGTGCACTTATTGGACAGTGAGGCACACTCATTTGTATGTTAGAACAATTAGATGGCTTGGTCATTGCTAAAGAAGTTGCAGAACAGCTCACTTGGATAAATACCCCTCTCATTGAAGAAATTCAATCTCAAATAGAAAACATTGAACTGCTCTCCTGTCTACCTTCCTGCTCCTCCACTCTCCCAGAACCTTCACCTCTGGTTACCCCACCTCCAGCTACTCCTTCTGCCTCCTCATCTCCTTTAAACCTTGAGGAAGAACAAGCCCTCATCAATGCTGAAGATCCTTATTGAGGTATCCATCCTCTTTCTCCATCTCATCTGCAGTATTCACAAGCATGCTATCAATGCTGATGACTTGGACACCTTTGCCCACAGTGCATGCTATACCATTGCCCCTTTTGTCATCACTTAGTACCTGGACACCATCAATACTACTGCTCCTACTATTGGTATTGCCACTCTCCATCTACTCAATCCTCCTCTTCTTCATGTTCATCATGTCATAGGTCCCATTCTGGTTCCTCTGCCTCCTACCACTGTGCTCTCCAGACTGCCCTGACTGGATGGACCATTTCCAACTCT
This sequence comes from Boletellus dicymbophilus, assembly GCA_038089035.1. NCBI lineage: Eukaryota > Fungi > Basidiomycota > Agaricomycetes > Boletales > Boletaceae > Boletellus > Boletellus dicymbophilus. The sequence goes on from JBBPKB010000378.1 coordinate 13,499, forward strand.
CACCTTCCATTGCCTTGTACCTTTGGTCCTGATGCTGACTCTCCATTCTCTGAACCTCCATCTCCTTACTCTGATGTAGTAGACATCACATTTACTACTGATCCTTCCAGCAAATCTTCTGTCACTGCCTCCACTGAAACCTCTGCCTCCACCAACTTCAGTGGAACTATTTGAATCCCTGCTCAACATAGTACTCCTGTAGAAGACAACAATGACCTCTATCAAAATGAAAAACCAGAGTTCAATGAAACAGCTTGAGCCAACATCACAGGGGAACACAAGTACCCTCCCTTTTAACTTCCTTTTTGTAACATCAAGGTGATTTTACCCATATGAAGGAGGTAATGTTACAATTTT
>JBBPKB010000379.1:0-13852 GCA_038089035.1 Boletellus dicymbophilus
AGACTTGAGCTACAGAGTATTAAGGACTAAAGCTACACTTTCCTCACAACTGTTAGTACTGTCAGTCCAGTGTCAGTCCAGTGTCAGTCCTTGTCAGTCCAACACACACTTCATTTCTCTACCTTGCCAGCCATAATGGGAGCTGTAAGATTGTCCAGCCAGTGTGGTACTTAGGATCTTGTGCCTGAGGTCATAACACTTGGATTAGGCTTTCATCCACTGCCTAGGCACTAGGACTAAGGTGCTGTGATTTTGAAAGAGATTTCACATTACTCTCAATTCACAGGAACAAGTGATGTACAGGCCATTGCCTAAGATTTCATTTTACTTATCCCTCAACACATTTGAGAGAAGCCCCTGAGAAGGGCAGATTTGTGACTCAAGTAGATTAGATCTTTGAAGATAGCCCCTTTGGGCTGTTTATGGTGTTAGGATTGTCCCTGAATAAGCTTTTTCTGACTGGGTTAGCCAGACTGAGGATCCATACAGTATCCAGTGCCAAAAGGCCAAGGTAGTCTGGGAAATCTTTATCCAGTATTAGTTTATATGTAGTTTGGTTACATCACTATGAATACATTACTGTTACAGCACAACTCATCATTGTTGTTATTACCTGCAATTGCACTACTATTTCTTCAGATCATAGTGTTGCAAAATCCTCAGAGCTTGGTTGAAAGATACTAAGCAGCAAGATCCTATGGAAATACTTGCCAAAGTGCTTGAGAAACTGGAAGATACTCTAGACAAGCTAAAAGAGGAGAAAGGAAGCCATTACACCAAAAAGATTGCAGATCCAGGGAAATGGAATGGAGATTGCTTCACTTTTCACTCATGGTGGCTCAGGATTCAAGCTTGGAAAGATTGTGTAAAATGGAAGCATCACAAATATCAAATCATTGCAGTCCTTAGCAGGATAGAAGGGCAAGCAGAAGAATGTGCTTGGGTGACCATGGAGTACTTCCTAGACAGAAAAGAAGAATATAAAACAAAGAAAGATGGTACCAAGAGGACTTTCAAATATAGGAAAGATGCTTGGTCCAAATGGGATGAATTTGAAGAAGGAATATGAGAATACTTCCACATTGAAGTGTTGGCCTATGAGGCATTCAAAAATTTGGAAGACTTATGAAAAAATGGCCACTCTTTTGATGTCTTCCTTCAGCAATTCAATAATCTCATGAGTGAAGCAGAAATCACTAATGATCATGCAGAGACACTGTTAAAACACACAGTGGACTACAAGATCTACTCTCATGAATCGCTTCATACTACAGCCAATGACTATGAATCATGGAAGAAAACATTGAGGGAGATTGGGAGGAATATGGAGCACATGGCTCTAGAAAGATCTCTTCCAATCAATTGCCCTATGACACTCAGAGGACATTATCCACCACCCAGAGGCCCTCCACCTTTTCACCACTTCACATGTACTGGAGTTCAGCCAGGAAGAGGGGCACCAATGAAGATAGATGTACAAACTCCACAAACCAAGGAAACTCATAAGGTAGACCTCATGTGAATCCATCCAATTTGATGTGATGTGACAAAGTGTGACAGAGCCCTGCCAATGCCAAGACACACTGAGACTGTTACAATCTTCCCTTTACTCCTCCTTTTTCCTTTACTTTTCTTCAGTTTACTGTGTATCTCCCTGATGCTTTACTGCATCATATATGCTTAGTCAAGATCCATCTCAACATGGATCTCTCCTTTTCTCCTTCACTACACTTACTCATTATGATTAGGCAATTGCCCATTCCAACATGGACTTCATTTTCCTTTCTTGTATTTTGCATATTGTATGATTCCTCTTCAACCAATTGGCTATTCCTTTCCACTCGTATGATATCCTTATTTCCTTATCCTCTCTTGGTCTGTGCATATCCTAGGGTAGTACTTAAACCCTTGATAGTCAAGCTTGTAACTTAAGATAGATCTACTCGAGACTTGATTCTACTCTCTTCTCTTGTGAACGTGTTGGAGCTCGCATCGTTGAACCTTTGCCTCTACTTCACTGATACAAATCCTTCTGTGAAGGTAGTCTCTTTGGCCATTGTACCATTGAGCTGAACATTTGCTTTTTCTTTGAGTCTATGTTTGTTCCTACCTGGACCAAGCGTAACAAAAGATCTAGCTTTCTCCTTGACCTGCTCCATTGTTGTTGTGGTCCCCACCCTGATCCCTGATATCAACAACCTGCATCCCTCGCTGTTGTGGTCCCCCTGATTTAAGATTCCTTCCAGACCTGTGCTACTGCGTGTTGGCATCTGGGAACCCCGAAACAAGTCCACCTACGACTCAGAATCAGATGAAGCAGTAGTCCTCTCAGACTCCACTCAATCCCTGACCCCCGATCCATCAGAAGAACTGTCTAGAACCCCTTCTCCCCATCTGTTTGTTCTTCTGTTCTTTTCTTGAGAACCATCACCTGAACCATCCCCTGTTACAGCAGTCCTCTCTACCTCCATAGCACCTCCACCTCCTCATCCTATTCCCTCTTACCTACCAATTCTATGAACCCCTCGACCACCTGCTGTAACCTCCCCCACCATGTCTACCTCAAAAGCAATGGAATTGAAGATTGGTGCCCCTGATGACTTTGACAGAAGCTATGATAAAGCTGAAGCATGGCTGCTGTCAGTCAAGACGTACCTTCTCATCAATGAGATGTTATATGATACAGACAACAACAAGATTGGCTATGCCCTCTCTTACATGAAGAAGGGTGCCACCCTTGGTTGGGCCACCTCCTTCCAAAAAGAAAAGCTGGCTGCTTCACTGCCATCATTTGGGAAGTACTCTGACTTCCTAGAACTTTTTGAATGAACCTTCCAAACAAAGGAGACAAAGATTGCAGCCCTGGGAAAGCTGCAGAATCTGACGATGACGAAAGACAAGCACACTATACGGTCATTTGAAGATTATATTGCAGAGTTTTCTATCTGCTGCAATGACTCAGGGATCACTGATCAGATGATACTGATCAACTTCTTTGTGAAAGGACTTCATCCAGTCCTTCAAACCAGAATCTATGTGATGGAAACTGTCCCCACAGACATTACAACTTGGATTGCAAAAGCGATTCATTTTAGAAATCAACAAGACATTGCCTCATCCTTCAACAACTGACCTTCGATGTTCAGTCCTTCCACCCCTGCCTACCAATCCCGACCACGATACTCCACCCCTCCTCATGACCCTGATACTATGGACATCGACACCATCCAGCTCTCCAACTCCCAACGTGATGAATACCACTGCAAAGGCAACTGTTTCAATTATAGTGAACATGGTCATTTGGCATGTAACTGCCCCAAGAAGAATGGGACTGGCCATTGGCCTCCTCTGTCAAAGAAGACAGAAGAGAAAAAGGTGCGAAAGGTGACAAGGGTGGAAGAGGTCGAAGAAGACCTACCGAGGTTAGAAGAGGTAGAAGATGATGAAGAAGACATGGCCTTCATAGCCAATATCTACAAGAACCAAAAGGGTTTTTGTTAGGGGATACTCCTTCAACGCAAGTCTCCCCTTTTTCTTGTAAAATGCTTGCTCCTGTACTCTTAGATAATTCAAACTATGCATCTGTTCATCTTGCTGCTCAAATCATCGACCCCTCGAGCACCCTGAAAGTTGTCAACATCACTGCCCTCATCAATAGTGGTGCAGAAATCTCCTGTGTTGATTGGGACTTTGTCCAAAAGCACAAACTCCCTTTGGACTGCCTTCAGAAGCCATTCAAAGTACGAAACGCCAATCACTCGGATAACAAAAACAGTATGGTCAAGTTCACTACCACCGTCTTTGCCTGTATCAGCACAATCATGCAGAAACTTCTCCTCCATGTTATCCACTGTGGATGAGAAAACGTTATCCTCAGGCACCCCTGGTTGAAGGTGACAAACCCAAAGATAGATTGGAAGAAGAAGAAGGTCGAGATTGATGAGAAACTCAATCAATCTATGGACTTGTATTTTTCCCATGCAGGTAACAGGGTGAAATACACTTCAAAGAACTCCAGAACACCGGAATGACCTCCAATAGGTCACAAAAACTACAATATGGAAGAACAATGGGTTCTGTCAGCATACCTCAACAGAGAAGACCCCGATTATTTCCTGAAAGAAGCACACAAATCCTACACAGTTGGACGTATCACCAGAGCAGTGTCCAGATTCTTTCCTAATTCCCTTATTACTAAATGACTTAGGAAAACTACTTTGTCCACAGAACTCGCCCAGCAAGTGGAGTGAGAAAAACCGAAGCCTACACTTCCTTCTGAATATGCAGATTATGCTTCTATCTTTGAGAAAGAAGCTACTGATCATATCCCTCCTTCTAGACCATATGATCATGCAATCAACCTTGATGATGCCTTCACTCCCAAGGTGTCCAAGATATATCCGCTTGCCCCTGATGAAAAGAAGGTGGCAGAAGATTTTATTGAAGAAAACCTTTGAACTGGCAAGATCTGCCCTTTGAAGTCACCCCAGGCTTCTCCTTTCTTTTTCATCAAAAAGAAGGATGGTGGCCTTTGTCCCTGCCAAGATTACAGGTATCTGAACAAACATACTGTTCGCGATGCCTATCCCCTTCCCCTTGTCTCTGATCTTGTAGACAAGTTAAAAGGCGCAAAGGTCTTTACTAAGTTCAATGTACATTGGGGGTATAACAATGTACAAATCAAAGAGGGAGATCAATGGAAGGTGGCATTTATCACACACAAGGGATTATTCGAATCCATGGTGATGTTCTTCAGACTAATGAACTCACTTCCCACCTTCCAGAGATTCATGAATGACTCCTTCTGTGATATGATTGCAGAAGGATGGTTGGTCATTTACATGGATGACCTTCTCATCTTCTCACCCGATGAAGAAACTCATACCATGCATACTAAGCTTGTCTTACAGCACATGAAAGACCTCAACCTCTGTCTCAAACTTGAAAAGTGCAAGTTCATGACGATGGAGGTAGAATATCTTGGAATGATTATTAAACTCAACCAGATTGTCATGGACCCAGTCAAATTACAAGGGATCTCCAAATGGCTGACCCTGAAACAAGTCAAGGATGTTCACTCCTTCCTCAGCTTCACTAACTTTTATAGGCGATTCATACCAAAGTATTCAGATATCACTTGACCCCTCCTTGAACTGATGAAGAAGAATGCTGCTTGGGACTGGTCCCAGAGTTGCAAGGAAGCATTTCAAAGGTTGAAGAAGATTTTTCTTTCACAACCTGTTTTAACAATGCTGGACATTACCCAACCCTTTGTCATTGCTACTGATGCTTCGAAATTTGCCTCTGGAGGCATACTCCTCCAAGCTGATTCCAACAGAGATTGGCACCCCTGTAGATACCTCTCCCAGACCTTTGCTGTTGCTGAATGAAACTATGATATTTATGATAAGGAGCTCTTGGCTGTGATCCACACCCTGAAAGTGTGGCACCATTATCTCCACAGATCTCCTCATACTGTGCAGGTGTTCACTGATCATAGAAACTTGACATACTTCTGTCAACCCCAGAACCTTAACTGTCACCAGGCACAATGGTTACTTGATCTTGCAGACTTTGACCTGCAGTTTTCCCACATCCCTAGGAAAGATCTCACTGGTCCCAATGTGCTCTCTCACTGCCCTGACCTCATTCCTTCCATAGATAATGATAACGCCGATGTAACCCTCCTCCCTGCAGATCTCTTTGTAAACATCATTGATACTTCCCTCTCTGACACCCTCACACAATTCTCTTCCTCCAACCCTATTGTTCAGACTGCCATCTAGGGTATTGAACAACTCCCCACTCATTTCCATTCTAGACTCTTGGACTGGTGCTTTGATGCTGGAGTCTTGACTTTCCAAGATCGTGTTTACGTTCCTGATGATGAGGCCCTCCAACGAATGTGTGTTGTGAAGCACCACAATCACCCGACTGCCGGACACCCTGGTTACTTAAAAACTTGCCAGCTTGTCTCCACGGAGTTTTGGTGGCCTGGAATGGCCTCTTTTGTAAAACGATATGTTGAAGAATGTGCTCTCTGCCAGCAGAATAAAGCAAACACACACCCGACCTCCTCTCTCCTCCTCCCTATCCCCTCAGCCACATCTCGACCCTTCCAACAGATCTCCTGTGATCTGATCACTGACCTCCCTCTGTCCAGGAGATTTGACATTCTTTTGGTCATAGTAGACCATGGCCTTATGAAGGGGGTAATTCTTTGCCTTACTATGAAAACGATAACTTCCAAAGGTGTTGCCCTTCTTTTCTTTAAAAAGGTCTACACCCAATTTGGCCTTTATGACAAAATCATCTCCAACCGAGGCCCACAGTTCACCTCTGTATTCGCTAAAGAACTTGCAAAACTCTTACACTACAACCTTTCCCTGTCTACTGCATACCACCCCCAGACTGACAGAGAGACAGAACACATGAACCAGGAGGTTGAAACCTACCTGCGGATCTTTTGTGGATCAAACCCAACTTCCTGGGCTGATATGATCTCGCAAGCAGAGTTTGTGCATAACCACCATCCTCACTCTGTCACAAACCAATCATTGTTCTACCTCATGTATGGCTACAAACCCTGACCCCTTCCCACAATCGTTTCCAAAATGAACCTTCCTGCGGTCGAAGAACATCTGAAAACCCTCTCTGCAGCAAGAGAAGAAGCCCTGGTGGCACATGAACTAGCTAGACAGGTGATGAAAGCCCGGTTGAAGAAGCCATTTACGCCATTCGCCAAAGGAGATAAGGTGCAGTTGGAAGCATGGAATCTGAAACACTCCCTGCCGAACCCTAAGTTTGTGCCAAAACGAGAAGGACCATTCACCATCACTGACGTCCTATCTCCAATCACATATAGATTCTGCCTCCCTCAAACATGGAAGATACACAACACATTCCATGCTTCTCTCTTATCTTCATATTGTGAAAACAGTGCTCATGGCCTGAACTTCCCAGCTCCACCTCCAGAACTTATAGAAGGGGAAGAAGAATATGAAGTGGTACAGGTCTTATGACACTGCAGAACTCCAAAACACCATGAATTCCTGATCAAGTGGAAAGGATATCCCATGACAGACAACTCCTGGGAACCAGAATGGAACTTGTAAAATGCCAAAGGCACCCTCGAGGACTATAAAAAGACTCGATCCAAGGTCTTCCCCCCTTAATCCTCAATTCGCTCTGTTACAACACCAGTACTATACTTATACAAAATGGTACATTACAGTTGTAATCATTACCCTTGGAATACTTACTGGGTCATCGATCCTAATGATCCTAGGTTAAAACCCTCTAGTTACATAAGAAACACCCTCATTTACCTTTCCTGTATATTTCTCTTCTATTTCCTTCTTATCTAAATCTGTACACACCCCCATCGCACTTCTGTATTATCCTGGGCTCACTTGATACTTAGCACCTTGTTTAGATCGTAGGAAAACATACAGCTTGGTCTGTGCACATACTCCTTAGGGTATAAATAGGGGCTTGCATGTACCATCTACCTTAGCCTAATCCATTTGTATTCTGGTTGGCATTCAGTCGCAAGGCTTGAGCTACAGAGTATTAAAGATGAAGCTATCACCTATCTCTGTCTTATTTTCATCCAAACACTTTCTCATTACTTCGCCAGCTAGAGTGGTCACTGTAAGATTGTCCAGCCAGTGTGGTATCTAAAGGGCTTGTGCCTGGAAGGTCATAACATTTTCTAGATTCACATACCGCCCTTATACTTGACTCTCTTGTTGCCCCTTCATCTCCCCTTCATTACTTAGTTCTTTCCCTTTGTAATAATGACCTTGCCATGGCTGCTATCCTGCTAGAAGAGGACCCTCCTACCATCGCCCATGCTATGCCAGCTCGAGCTCTTGGAGGACAGAGAAATGCAATAGCCCAAGCTATAGAACAACTTGAAGGATTAGCAGTAGCAGAAGAAACTGCTCACCAACTCGCCCTCATAAACTCCTCGGACGAAGAACCCCTTCCCATTCCACCACTACACTCACCCACTCCACCAAGCTCTCCTCTGGGATTACCCCCACAAAGTACTCCCTCTGCATCCTCCTCTCCAATTGGATCCACTGAAGAATGCGCCCTCACTGACACAGAAATGCCCTACCATAGCATTCCCATAACACCCTCTCACCCAATGTATTTGCAGGCGTACTTCCACTGCCAAAGACTAGGCCACATCCACACCAACTGTCTTCTCTACTGCTGTGCCTTCTGTCACCAACTCACTCCCAGTCACCTGCAATACCACCGCCCCTACCACTGGCATCATCATACTCTGTCCAACTCCCCTCCATCTTCCCGCTCCTCTTGTCGCTGCTCTCACACCTCGTCTTCCCCATCCCCTGCTGTTCCTACTGGTTGGAATGCCATCCCTAACATAGACCAACCCTGGCTGCATACCTTCGGTCCCGACATTGATTCCCCACCTTCTGAACCAGGCTCTCCTTGATCAGACATGGCAGATACGTCCTTCACCACCTCTCTGACCACTGAGTCATCAGTTACTGTGTCCACCAGCTCTACAGCATCCTCTGGGTTCAGTATGACCATCCATCTTTCAGGATGGCATATTGAAGAAAATGACAATGAACTCTTTAGGAACAATGAGCCAGAGTTTGACCAGACCACATGGGACAACATCACGGGCAAGCATGCTTTTACTTCCTTTTAAATTGACTTTTTCTTTGTAAATCCAGGTGACTTTACCCATATGTGTTATGACCTTCCAGGCGCAAGCCCTTTAGATACCACACTGGCTGGACAATCTTACAGTGACCACCATAGCTGGCAAGATAATGAAGAAGCAAGGAATGAAAATAAGACAGGGATAAGTGATAGCTTTGTCCTTAATACTCTGTAGCTCAAGCCTTGCGACTGAATGCCAACAAGAATACAAGTGGATTAGGCTAAGGTAGATGGTACATGCGAGCCCCTATTTATACCCTAAGGAGTATGTGCACAGACCAAGCTGTATGCTTTCCTATGATCTAAATAAGGTGCTAAGTACCAAGTGAGCCCAGGATAATACAAGAGTGCGATGGGGGTATGTACAGATTTAGATAAAGAGGAAATAGATGAGAAGTGTACAGGAAAGGTAAATAAGGGTTGTGGTTATGTAACTAGAGGGTTTTACTTGCGGATCTTTTGGATCAATGATCCAGTAAGTATTCCAAGGGTAATGACTACAACTATAGTGTACCATTTTGAATAGGTATTCTACTGGTGTTGTAACAACTCGCTTATCCAGATCAAACCAAAGAGATGTGAGTAGAAACCAACACTAGTGACATAGCAACAGGGGGAGTATTATCAGTAAAAGGGGATGATGGACTTTGGCATTCCAGTGCTTTCATTTCACACTCTTTCAATGCTCAAGAGTGTAATTACCCCATTTATGACAAAGAACTTCTTGCAGTTATCAGGGCTTTAGAAGAATGGCAACATTACCTCATAGGAAGACCAAACTTCAAGATCTGGACAGATCACAAGAATTTGGAATACTGGAAATGTCCTCAAACACTGTCTGGAAGACAAGCTTGCTGGCATGCCTTGCTACAAGAGTTCAATTACACCATAGTCTACAAACCAGGATCTTTGAATGGGAGAGCAGATGTATTATCTAGGCAACCTGATCATGGAGATGCAGTTACAGATCACAATACCAATATTACTGTACTCCCAGAATGACTTTTTGTTACAACTTTTCCTTCTTGTTTAGTTACTACTACTTTTTCTTTCAGTTTACCACATATTTCTCGGACACTTTAACACGTCATATAGCACCCGATGTACTCCCAAGTATGCTTTCATTGCCAGAGATTAGGACATATCTGCACCAACTGTCTTCTATACCACTGCGTCTTCTGTCACCAGCTCACCCCCGGTCACCCACAATACCGTTGCCCCTATCACTGGTGACATCATACCCCATCCAGTTCCCCACCATCCTCTCATTCCTCTCATTGCCAGTCCAGAAATTCTTCCTCTCAGTCCCCTACTGCTCCTACTGGATGGAATGCTATCCCAAACATCGACCAACCTTGGCCATGTACTTTTGGCCCTGATGCAGACTCCCCACCTTCTGAACCTGGTTTCCCTCACTCAGACATAGCAGATACATCTTTTACTACCTCTTTAACCACTGAGTCTTCCATTACTATGTCTACTAGGTCAACTGATTCCTCCAGATTCAGTATGGTTATCCATCTCCCAGGATGATGAGTTGAGGAAGATGATAATAACTTATTCTGGAATGAAGAACTGGATTATGATCAGGAGGCTTGGGACAATATCACGGGTGAACGAGCTTTCACTTCCTTTTAATGTTAACTTTTCTTTTGTAAAATCAGCTGACTTTATCCATACAAAGGGGGTAATGTTACAACTTTTCCTTCTTGTTTAGTTACTACTACTTTTTCTTTCAGTTTACTGCGTATTTCTCAGATGCTTTAATGCGTCATATATGTTTAGTCAAGATCCGTTCCAACATGGATCTTTCCTTTTTCCTTCTTGTTGCTTACTCATTATGATTAGGTGACAGTCCGTTCCAACATGGACTTTACTTTCTTCTTTTGTATTTTGCATATTGTATGATTCCCTTTCAACCAATCAGTTATTCTCTTTCACTTGTATGATATCCTTATTTCCTCATTCCCTCTTGGTCCGTGCACATTCATGATTAGTACTTAAACTGTCAATAGTCCAGCTTGTACTTTAAGCTAGATCTACTTGAGACTTGAGTCTAATCAACTCTTTCCTCTTGAATGCGTCAGAGCTCACATTGTCGAACCTTTGCCTCTGCATCACCCCGATACAAATCCTTCTGTGAAGGTAGTCTCTTCAGCCATTGTACTGTTGAGCTGACTTGTTTGCTTTATCGAGTCTACATTTGTTCCTACCCGGACCAAGTGTAACAAAAGATCTAGCTTACTCCTTGACCCGCTCCATTGTTGTTGTGGTCCCCTCCTGAACCCCAATACCGAAGACCTGCATCCCTTGCTGTTGTGGTCCCCTCTGATTCAAGATTATGTCCAGACCAGTGCTACCGCATGTTGGCATTTGGGAACCCTGAAACAAGTCCACTCACAACTCAGAATCAGAAGAAGTAGTCCCCTTGGACTCCACCAGATCTCCGACCCCAGATCCATCAGAAGAACCACCTAGATCCCCTTCTCCCCATCCGTTTGCTCTTCTATTCCCCTCTAGAATCCTGTCACCTGAACCGTCCCCTGTTACAGCAGTTCTCTCTACTTCCACAGTACCTCCACCACCCCAACTGATCCCCAATCATCCACCTACTTTACAAACCCCTTGTCCACCTGCTGTAATCCCTCCTACCATGTCTACCTCGAAAGCAACAGAATAGAAAATTGGTGCCCCCGATGACTTTGATGGGAGCTATGACAAAGCTGAAGCATGGCTGCTTGCGGTTAAAACATACCTCCTTATCAACAAAACTCTATATGATACTGATAACAAGAAGATCAGCTATGCCCTCTCTTATATGAAGAAGGGCACTGTCCTTGGTTGGACAACCTCCTTCCGAAAAGAAAAGCTGGCCGCTTCACTGCTATCGTTTGGGAAGTATTCTGACTTCCCAGACCTCTTTGAAAGAACCTTCCAAATGAAGGAAACAAAGATCATAGCCCTGGGAAAGCTGCAGAACCTTATGATGATGAAAGATAAGCATACCATACAGTTGCTCAAAGATTATATTGCAGAGTTTTCCATCTGCCGCAATGATTCCAGGATCACTGACCAAATGATCCTGATAAATTTCTTTGCTAAAGGGCTTCACTCAGTCCTTTGAACCTGCATCTATGTGATAGAAACGGTCCCCATGGACATCATGACATAGATTGCCAAGGCAATTCATTTCCGAAACCAACAGGACATTGCATCCTCTTTCAACAACCGACCATCAATGTTCAGACCTTCTACCCCTGCCTACCAATCCCGACCTCGATACTCCACCCCACCTTGAGACCCAGACACCATGGATGTCAACACCATCCAACTCTCCCACTCCCAATACAATGAATACTGCCACAAAGGCAATTGTTTTAACTGTGGAGAACATGGTCATTTAGTGCGTAACTGCCCTAAGAAGAATGGGACTGGTCATTGACCTCCTCTGCTGAAGAAGACAGAAGAGCGAAAGGTGAGAAAGGTGATGAGGGTGGAGGAAGTCAAAGAAGAACTGCCAAGGTTAGAAGCGGTAGAAGATGAAGAAGAAGAAGAAGACATGGCCTTTGTGGCCAACATCTACAAGAACCAGAAGGGTTTTTGTTAGGGGATTCTCGTTCGATGCAAGTCTCCCCTTTTTCTTGTAAAAAGATTGCTCCTGTACTCCTAGATGACTCGAAATATGCATCTGTTCACCTTGCTGTTCAACTCATCGACCCCTCAAGCACTCTTAAAGTCGTTGACATCACTGCCCTTATTGATAGCGGTGCTGAAATCTCTTGTATCGACTGGGACTTCATGAAGAAGCACCATCTTCCTTTGGACTGCCTGGAAAAGCCGTTCAAAGTACGAAATGCTGATCACTTGGATAATGAGAACAGAATAGTCAAGTTCATGACTACCATCTTTGCCTGCATTGGTACAATAACTCAGAAGCTTCTCCTCCATGTCATCCACTGTGGACGCAAGAATGTGATCCTTGGACACCCCTGGCTGAAGGCCATGAACCTGAAGATCAATTGGAAGAAGAAGACAGTCAAGATTGATGAGAAGCTCGATTGATCTATGGACCTATATTTTTCCCATGCAGGTAACAGGGTGAAATATACCTTCAAGAATTCCAGAACACTGGAATGACCTCCTATAGGTCACCAGAATTATACCACTGAAGAACGACATGTTCTCTCCACATACCTCAATGGAGAAGATCCCGATTATTTCCTCAAAGAGGCACACAAATCCTATATGGTTGGACACATCACCAGAGCAGCGTTTAGATTTTTCCCGAATTCTTCTGTGACTAAATGCCTCAGGAAAATAACTTTATCCACAGAACTCGCTCAACAAGCAGAGCGAGAGAAACCGAAGCCTATGCTTCCGACCGAATACCAAGATTTTGCTTCTATCTTTGAAAAAGAAGCTACTGATCATATTTCTCCCTCCAGACCATATGATCATGCAATTCATTTAGATGATACCTTCATTCCAAAGGTATTGAAGATATATCCACTTGCCTCTGAAGAAAAGAAAGCAGCAGAAGATTTCATGGAAGAGAACCTTCAAACAGGTAAGATCCACCCTTTGAAGTCACCCCAAGCCTTGCCCTTCTTTTTTGTCAAGAAGAAAGATGGTGGCCTTTGCCCTTGCCAAGACTACAGGTATCTGAACGAACATACTGTTTGAGATGCCTATCCCCTTCCACTTGTCTCTGACCTTGTAGATAAGCTCAAAGGCATGAAGGTCTTCATGAAATTTGATGTACATTGGGGATACAACAACGTATGAATCAAAGAAGGAGACCAATGGAAAGCAGCGTTCATCATGCATAAAGGGTTATTCGAACCCACAGTGATGTTTTTCGGACTTACAAACTCACTACTCACTTTCCAAAGGTTCATGAACAACTCCTTCTGAGATATGATCACAGGAGGATGGCTGGTCATCTATATGGATGATCTCTTAATTTTCTCCCCCAATAATGAAACTCACACAGTGTGTACTTGTTATGACCTTCCAGGCGCAAGCCCTTTAGATACCACACTGGCTGGACAATCTTACAGCGACCACTATAGCTGGCGAGGTAATGAAGAAGTGTTGAATGAAAATAAGACAGAGATAGGTGATAGCTTCGTCCTTAATACTCTGT
>JBBPKB010000380.1:0-13847 GCA_038089035.1 Boletellus dicymbophilus
CTAATCCACTTGTATTCTTGTTGGCATTCAGTCACAAAGGCTTGAGCTACAGAGTATTAAGGACAAAGCTATCATCTATCTCTGTCTCATTTTCATTCAACACTTTCTCATTATCTTGCCAGCTATAATGGTCACTGTAAGATTGTCCAGCCAGTGTGGTATCTAAGGGCTTGTGCCTGAAGGTCATAACAGCTTGTATGAATGCAACTTCAGTGAAGCTGAGGATATGATGGCAGCTGATGACATGGGAATATATATGAGGATTGTAAACAACACCATAGATAAAGTGGTAGGTTAGCATTTTATAAACAAGTGACTTCTTGATACCTAGAGCTCTACAAATATCCATGATAGTATATCCTTTCCCATACAAAGTGGGAATGCAAGTTTTGAGGTCAACAGGTAGTGGAAAAGGCATAGGGTATTGAAAGCTGAGCATAGGACAAAATTCCTTGATCAACATAATCTCACTCAGATACACTCAGGGTCCTCTCACAGCCACCTTGAATTCTCAATTGATTTTCCATACTGTTTTGAAAACCACAGTCACATATGATACAGTGGACTGGATTATGTAATTACCTAGTGCAAGATTAAACTACAGTACAAGTTAGCACTAGGTAGTAAAAAGATATAACTAAGAAAAGGGCTCACCTCAGTCACATGTGATACAACAGACTGAGGGACACTAGATATATATACAAATCTGAAAAAGGTACAGTACAAACATATGAAATGGCAAAGGTATGCAATAAAAGAAATCAAAGAGTAAAATCAAAGGTAAAACATATAACAGCTGTGTGCACACACATGAAATCTGTGCATGGACATATGAAAGTCTTCAGCAGGTTGGTTGCTCATGTGCTTGCCATTCCAACAAGTTGAGGCTATTGGAAGTTGCCAATAATTGTTACTGGTCATGCAGAGGTCTCAACAGAGAAAGACCTGAGTCCTATGATGTCCTCAGTAGATGTCAAGCTACTGTATTAAAGTATGTACCTATAGAACCTATAGTAGGTTGGTTACAGTAGAAAATGTAAGCAAATGTGCTACTTACCCTCAGTAGATGTCAAGCCACTGAGGGAATAAACTAGAGAAAGTACGAAGGTTTGTACGCTCTAAGCTTATCTAATAATTACCATAAACGGTAACCTAATGCGTGCCGGTGAAAAATAACAACAGAGGCACTATGGTGGAAAAGATGGAACACTTTTTTTGATAAAAATTTCTCATGGTGCCAAGTTAACTGAAAAAGACAATAACATGGCAGTCAAATCCTTTGCATGCTTTGATCTACTTGAAGTTCACCTCTGCGACACTGTTGACACGCCGAGACTCTAGACTCCCCAGGCTGAAGGGCCATGATCAAGTTATATAATCCGGTAACCAACGTGACAAAATTCAATCTCGGGCTGTGTTATTGCTTACTGGCTCAACTGCTGCCCTGTCAGTGGCGTTGGCGAGTCCGCATATCGCAGCGGCAGTCCATGGCCGGAGCCGGAGTTGCTAGCATCTACCACTTAGTAAATATTGCCAGAAACCCATAATCATTTCGACTATGACCCGGATTTGAAGAAAACACTGCCAGTGACTACTAGTAAGTACACTATTTGGACAAACCTTGGCAGTAGGCCATCAGTCCGCACGTCGTTTTCGACTATCAAAACTCATAGGGATCGAACCGTCTGACACATCGTGGTTTCGGACGACTCCATTCCTCCCGTCCAGGCTTCACGGCGTCCGACATCTCCTTGGCAAACTTTTCCAGGGCCATCGCTCGCAACTCGAAACTGGAGTGTCCCTTTTTGAGTGTACTGGTATCTGTCACGCCACCAGCACTGTTTGCAGGAGTCATAGGAGGATATGGGAAACCTATGGGCCATGTAGGCAAATAGCACATCTCCTGTGGATCAGGTTAAAAGTCGAAATGAGTGCAAGAAGTCCACCCGGCGGTGCGACAAACACACCTCGGAACCACAATCAGGGTTGCACTTCACCCAAACGCTCCAGTCAAGCCATGCCATCAGTCGATTCAAGTCACGTATCCAGTTGTCCCAAACCAAAGCAACCTCGGCGATATCGGGGGATTGCTTTGTGTTCACCAATGAGTCAATGCCCGCGTACACTCCAGCGGCCCACATCTTCGCCACTACACGGCAAATCTCGCGGGTGGTCCCCCTTACAGCTCGAAGAAGCAATCTCTCCGAATCAGTCATAAAGTCTAACTCTGAATCCATGAACTCCGTGTGTATCGTGGCGCACAGCCTGTAGATAGGCTTCGCCCAGTCCAAGTCCGTCTTGTCCGACGGGTCAGTTGGCACTGCCGATGCAAGGAGGTAAGGCGTCAACATAATTCGGAGCTGAGTCTGAGTTTTGTTGGCGATATTGAGAAGTTCGTTCGGACTCGTTGCAGTCGAGTTCAGAAGATAGCGCGTTGACTCGAGCCGCCCGGCGAATCGGTCGACTACGACCCGGATCAGAGTCATCCAGTCAATTCCGCTGGACAGGCCAGAGGGCCCGATCAAGGATGCCTCCAACCTGGACTTCACAGCAGACATATCCTCATTGGAAATGTCGCGGACGCGGTGGTCCCAACGTTCCTGACCAGCTCGAGCGGTGACTAGGGATGGCACAAGTTTGGTGTCGTAGAATGAAACCAGTCCAGCGAGATCCAATTGGATGCGGGTTTCTCCGGGGAAGCGGTTGTGCCAAGAACCGGAGCTCATGACTTCAAATGGAGCAAATAGCGCTATCAAATATCCGTTCGGTATGTTAGTGCAAGGCGCCTGATGATGAAAACTTACGCCAAAATGGCAGATTGGGTTTTACGCTTATTAGGTTCGCTTGAGAGACGACGCTCACGCCTGAGGTGAAGTCACACAGAATAATCTCGCTAAAACAATCCATGTAAACAAAATTCGAGTCGTACACCGAATGGTCACTCACAAATCCATTTCCATCCTGCACCACATTTAGCATAGGAAAACACTAACGATGGATGAAAACTTACCTCACGAAGCCGTCCACACCGAGGTCCTTCCCCCATGCACAGAGGTCTTTAGCTACTTGAAATTCATTCCATATAACCTCAGGCTGTGCTTCTCCCCACGCGAGCAGGTCCTGCGTATCCATTGAGCCATACGGCATCTTCGCAGCGCTACTGCCATCAAAGTATACAACTTTGAGGGGACGAGTTGTCGCAAGTGAAAGTTGCCAGCATCTATCGTGTTGCTGGAATTGAGGTTCTGGGAATAAGGAGAGTCCATGGCAAAAGAGATACGAGTGTTCAGGATCCGTGGACACCCATTCTGGACCTTGTGGTAACTCTGTGGTATTCCCACCGTGGTACAGGAGAGTGCCTTTCGGGACGATACACGGTATAATGTTGTGTCCTGGGGAAGAGCATGTGTTTCACAAAAAGTAGAGAAAAGCGTAAATTGCTCACCATTTCTCATTCGCGTATTTGGCCAGTGCTGAAGTAGTGAGTGCACCGTCTCGAATACGAGGTGATGAGTATCATTGGGATTTGGGAGCTTTTCGAGATTCTCGAGATTCCAATCAATGAAATTCTCGTCTTCGAAAACAGCTTGATTCTCGGCGTGACCTGAATTAAACGGCGCCTGGAGAGCAAATACAGGGACTAGAGTAGACGCGACGAGGCCGAAAAGAGTTAGTCGTAGCATCTAAATATACTGAATACTGAATTGACTGTTGAGTCTGCGATCCTATCGTTGGGGGTTCGTGGTTGAATCTTTTATGGATGAGATGGACGTTGCTATTTCAACGTCCGTGATCCTCGTCATTGTGGGTGCATAACTAAAAAAAAACACATTCACGCGCTAAGTGCCTGGACGCATGACACTTTGTAGTGGTTTTCCTTTTTGGCCGACGACGTTTTCCCTTGCGTATGGTGTCCCCGAGGATCTCTCCCTCCTTGTCCTGGTCGGTCTCCTGCCAACATGTTTTTCGACTAGTTACGTCGTGCCTCGGGGTGTGGTTATTCCGCAGTACCACAGGAACTTCCAGGTGATGGTGTATAAATAGAACAGAGTGTACCCAGACTTTGATTACTACCTGAACGACCTGAATGTACGTTCGAAATGTTGCCCAGGATGACATCCAAAATCTGTAAATTGTCCTGGTCGTTTTGAAGACATACACCAACGAAGGTAATGGTTCACACGCTGGGTAAAGGGTTCGCACACGGAAACTTCTCCACAGCGTTGCCGGCGCGATGGAAGATTACCTTGCTTGCGAGGTGGTTGTTATTCTTCCGTTTCAGGTTATATGAAAGCAACCAAGGTTCCACGCAACGGTCCCAAAATAGTCACTGCACGGACTTTTTGTTCCGAGCTCTCACTTATTTTAATTTCCAAGTTAAGCACAAAGCGCGAGATCAGTGCGTATAAAGCGCGCGTCTGGCAGAAGCCTAGGCAGCCAAATATTCTGACTCAAGTCTTGAGACTCGTCTCGGGCTATCCGCACCATGGCCATGTTTTGTTCGAAACAGGGCACCGTCTCACCAATATAGCACAAGTAGTAGGCAATGAAGAATCTACAGGTCTCTAGAAAACACGCAACGTTCTAAACAAAGCCGGAACCGCTTTTTCAAGCCTTCTTGGCGAGTATCATCGCGACCGGCCATTCAACATCGACCTCTTCCTCGGGGTGCACCGTCACGCCGTCCTGCACCGACGCACTGCTCAAAAGTGACTTCCAAAAGCGCATGGCGAGGTCGCCCTCTGGCCGCAATGCGTCTCCGGGATTCCGTTCGAGAAAGGTGTGGAGTGAGCTGAGAGTGCGGAAATACTCATACATGTTATGCCATGTCATTCGCTTTCGCATGAGGATTGGTTTGGGGTTAGGTAAGAGGGGGTAATAAGCACCTAGAGGAAGAAGAAGAAAGGATGTGGTTGTTCACACCGAGCAATGTATAGAATGAGAGTGCTCCACACACCTGTAAAGTACCATCGCGTAAAGTCCTTGAACGCTCCGGGTATGACTTTGTCTGAGTCCGGCACCGCGACGAGATGACCGTTAACAATCGATCGTCCGGGTTGTTGCCAGTACGGACCGACAGATGTCCGCAGATCGGTGCCTTGGAAGAAGTGAGTGAGCTGGGGTGTCAAAGTGGGGTATTTGGGTAATCTAAGTTCAGAGTAGGACTTATCCCGTCAAGCGGCCGTGAGCGAAGAGAGAACAAAGAGAATGAACAAGAAACCTTACCCAGATCGCGGCAGTTCCGTCCTTTCGCAGCACCCTGGCAGCCTCCGGCCACATCTGTTTCCAATCGAACCAGTGACCCGCCTGAGCTATCAATACAAATCCGCACCCGCACGGGATATATATGCTTGTAATCAAAAGAGAATCCAAGGAGTATACCAAAAAGATGGTTGCATTTATAACTTACCGGAGACCAACACATCTACGCTCTCGTCGGACAAGAACGGCAATTTCTCAGCAGGAGAACGTTCGAACGTAATCCGACCAGATATAGAGCCATTGACAGAGTCAGATGCAGCAACTGCCGAATCATCGACCGTGGACTCAGGTTGAGCCAAAAGTGCACGCCGGGCAGCGTCGACCATTCCTTGGCTTGGGTCGACGCCGATAATGCGTTTAAAGGGCTTCAGCTCCACGGTTGCTTGGCCTGCGCGCAAATTTTTGGATGAGCGAGCAATTCGGAGCCTTCGGTCCTGAACCAGTGAAAAAAAGTCAACCTACCTGTCCCACACCCTAGGTCGACGGCCAAATCCCAACGCGCTCTGCCGCCCGTTGCACCCACTGGCACACCCGCACCCCCAGCATGAAAGCGAAAGACAGAGTCAAAGAGCGCACGAGGATAGGTCGGTCGAGATGCCGCATACGAGACAGCGTTAAACGTTGCTTTGCTAAACGTCGCCATGATTGCTCGTCCTCCAATAGCTGGTATCGACTCGTGTTTTAAAAATGCGCAGCCGATGGAAGAGAAAGTTGTAGCTCGCTTTTTAAAACTCCACCCGGCCCGCACCGAACGGCCGGGAACGAGACTAGGCGGGAACTTCACCTCACAGATATTGAAATTTTCATAATTTAGTGCAGAAAACCTCAAATTTCCATCATGTTTTGGACAAAATTTTAAATTTCCTGCACTGAATTACGAAAATTTTGAATACGATGTCTATATAAATCTTAATGATTTGATTCGGCGATAACAGGATCATTGCCGCATGTGCGCGAGGCCATGAGGTCTCAGCCGCATCGGCGTTACCGATCAGCGGTAAAATCCACTTCAAATTTCAGAGGTGGAACTCCTTTAAGTTACCTCCGAGTCGACATCCCCTCGTTCAGGTGTTCAAGCTCCCGATGTGCCAGCCGACCCACGAAACTTTACAATATTGGGGGAAGCACATGTAATTCATACGTATCAGTCGCGAGCAAATAAATAAAACATGTCTACAGTCAAACACGGATAGCAAAGGCACACACAATCACCACTAACAGAGCTAGCAGGTCGTTTATATAAAAAGAGTAAGGTGGCATATACGTATGTAACTATTCGCCTGGTATTCGTTTCGCTGAACACGCTATTATTGATTCGCAAATCAAGGTGTATAGGGAGCGACCTGTCGGATACATCTGGGTTGCGGCCGAACCCAATCGTCTGCATCAGGTTGGATAGTATTCGACATCTCGTCGGCAGGATGTTCTGTGACCATGGTCCGTAATTCAAAGCTGCTCAGCTTCTCTGGACGCGGCCATCTGTCGCGACCAGGAGGTGAAGATGGGCCATGACCTCTCCTGGGCCGAGGAAAACCGAAAGGCCACGTTGGTAGGTAACAAATCTCCTGTAGGCCAATGATGTCAGGATATACGATATCCAAGTGACCACAGGGCAAGACTTACCTCGGGACCGCATTCGGGTTCGCACTTGACCCACACACTCCAGTCAAGCCACGTCATTAGACGGTTCAAGTCCCTGCCCCAGATGTCCCAAACTCGCTTTGCCTCGGAAACGTCGACAGTTTCCTTTGTGTTCAACGATGGATCAATGCCTGCATATACCCCAGCAGCCCACATCTTCGTCACCACACGACAAATCTCCCGAGTGGTTCCTTGCAGAGCTTGAAAAAGTAATTTCTCCGAATCGGACATAGAAATCACGTGGGACTCCAAAAAGTAAGTGTGCGTCACGCCACAGAGCTTGAATATAGGTCTTGTCCAGTCGAGGTCAGCTGCGTTTGATGGGTTGGTTGGCTCAGCCGAAACAACGATATAAGGTGTTAACATGATTCGAAGTTGAGTCTGAGCCTTGTTGACGAGATCGAGGAACTCGTTTGGGTCTGTTGCGGTCGAGTTCAAGAGGTAACGCGTCAATTCGAGCCGCCCAGCGAATCGATCAACGATGACCTGGAAAAACGTTCTCCATTCAAATCCGCTCGTCCGACCCTTAGGTCTGGTTAAGATTTCCTCCAGTCTCGACTTTAGAGCAGATAAATCTTCGCTGGAAACGTCCCGTACGCGATGGTCCCACCTTTCCTGTCCCGCTCGAACGGCAACCAGCGAAGGTACAAGTTCGGTGTCATAGAAGGAAACCAGCCCAGCAAGATCCAACTGGACGCGAGTCTCACCAGGGAAACGATTGTGCCAAGAACCAGAGTTCGTAGCTTCAAATGAGACAAATGACACTATCGGGAGCCACCTAATTATGTCCAACTAATAGTAATCTGGCGGATAGACTTACGCGCCGATGGAGAAACGTTCCTTCGATTTATGAGATTCAGGGAAGAAACGACGCTAACGGTAGTTTGGAAGTTGCAAAGCATGACCTCACTGGAAACATTTTAGAGTGGATCACGCTGTATGCGAAGTGGTCACCTACAAATCCATTTCCATCCTGTAGCACGCTCAATAAGCAGGAAAGATTCGGGAGAGGCTAAAACCATACCTTACAAAGCCATCCAGACCGAAATCTTTTCCCCATTTGCAAAGGACATCGATCCGTTCTCTTTCATCGAATACTTCATTAGCGCCGACTTTGCCCCACGCGAGAAGATCCTGAGTGTCCAATGAACCGTATGGAATCTTGGCTGCACTGCTGCCGTCGAAGTAGATGACTTTAAGAGAACGCATGGCGGATAATGTAAGCTGGTAGCATCCTTGTTGGAGATCGTTGATTCGAGGTCTATCCCGACAAAATAGGTACGAGTGTTCTGGGTCCGTAGCAACCCAATCCGGACGCGATGGGATTTCGTTGTCGAGTCTACCATGGTACAGAAGAGTGCCTTTCGGAACGATACCCGGTACGATATTGTGGCCTGCGGGAGAACATTTCGTATTCTGCGAGGGCGGGATAAGTGCGCACGTGCGAGCTTACCATTTCTCATGCGAGTGTTGGGCCAGTGTTGAAGCAGCGAGTACACCGTTTCGAACACGAGTTGATGAGTGTCATTGGGGCCAGGAATCTTGTCGAAGCTCCACTCCGTGAGATCCGGTTCGCCGAGGGGGAGCTGGTTCTCGACAAGCCATGGGTGATCGGAGTCCAGAGGCACCTGGCGAGCGAGCACAGGTGCGAGAGCTGCGGTAACAAGAGCAAAAAGCGTCGCTCGTATCATCGCAGGAGGTGAAAGCGTGTTGAAACGAACCTAAAGCGTATGGCTGCCACCTGCTGCGGCTGGATAACGTGACTGACCGAAAATGACTGATAAGGCGATAAAGATAAGAGAGATAACCCGGTACGCGTCGTCAAAAAACATTTCCTACGATCACCGTGGTGTTGGTCGAGGAGGGGTCCGGGCGAAGAGCGCGAGTGAAAGTTGCCGTGACGTACTGCACTTGATTTTTATGTACATCCGATCAGGCCCAGGGCCTGAAGTCCGAGCTCGCCATCGATTCGAGGAACCCTAATTTTACCAACTAACCCCACAAGGTTCGCACTTGCTTAAGTTTTGTTTTGGACTAAAGTTCGTGAGCTCTCGGGTCATAATATCATTAATTACTAGACGATCGGTGCGCAGAACAGGGCAAAATTTTATTTTACCGTGGGAACAGTCAAGTCTATGAACCCATCTATTAACCCATCAAAATTCGTAGGGATCGTATCGTCTGATGCATTTTGGCTGCGGCCGGATCCACTCGTCCGGTCCAGGTTTGATAGTACTCTGCCTCCCCTCCACGAAGCTTTCCGTGAAGGCCATGATTCGCAACTCGAAGCCAGTTGATTTCCTCTGGTCTGTCTGGCCAGGTTTGTTTGGAGGAAATCCGGGGAATCCAACAGGCCACGTCGGCAAGTAACACATTTCCTGTCGTTCTTCCATGAACACGCATATTCCTCACATGTCGGCGGGGGAAAACGCACCATACGACCGCATTCGGGATCACATTTCACCCACACGCTCCAATCGAGCCATCCCATCAGCCGATTTAAGTCCGCTAGCCCCTTCCTTCGAACCTGAACTATCTCGGCAACATCAAGTTGCTCCTTCGTGTTCAACGACGTATCGATGCCCGCACATACCCCCGCAGCCCACATCTTCGTTGTCACACGACAAATCTCCCGGGTGGTTCCGCGTACAGCCTGAAGAATCAATCTCTCTGAATCCGTCATGGAGTCTAGCACCAACTCTATGGAGTGTGTATGCGTCATGGCGCATAGCTTGTATATGGGAATTGTCCAGTCCAAGTCTGTCTTGTCCGACGGGTCAGTTGGTATGGCCGACAAAACGATGTGAGGCGCCAGCATGATTCTGAGTTGAGTTTGAGTTTTGTTGGCTAGATCGATGACTTCTTCCGTGCTCGTTGCCGGCGAGTTCAAGAGATGGTGTATGAATTCGAGTCGCTGGGCGAACAAATCGACGATAACTTGAACAAGCGTCTTCCAGTCTATTCCACTCGATAGATCCCGAGGACTGCTCATTGCCGCTTCAACTCTCGCCTTCACGGTCGACAAATCTTCATTGGATATGTTTCGTAAGCGGTAGTCCCACCGCTCCTGACTGGCCCGGACAGCAACCAAAGAAGGCACAAGCTTCGTGTCGTAAAAAGAAATCAGTTTAGTTAGATCTAGCTGGACACGAGTCTCGCCTGGGAAGCGACTGTGCCGAGAACCAGCGTTTATGGCTTCAAACATATCTACTGTCGCTGTCATGGTACGGGTTTGTTGACGCAAGCTGTTTGGTAAGTAAAAGGAGACCCACTAAAGCTCGCTAAGAAACCCTTCGCAGGTTCCAGATTCACAAAAGAAACCTCGACGACGCCAGACTTAAAGTCGCAAAGCATCAATTCGCTAAAAGCGTTTAGAACAGAACAGAGTCGCAAGAAAGGCAGTATAAGCTCACAAATCCATTGACATCCTACAGCAACAGTAAACGTATGAAGATATCTCAAGGAAATGAACTAGTCTTGCCTACCTCACAATTCCATCGATATCAAATTTCTTGACCCACTCGCAAATATCTTTAATCCGCCTCAATTCTTCGTACACATTTTCAGATCGTGATTCTCCCCATATCAGGAGGTCCTGTGCATCCAACGAACCGTCCATGACCTTGGCAGCACTACTACCATCAAAGTAGATGATGTTAAGGGGCCGCGTGGTAATGAGTGTATGATACCAGCACTTGTCTTGCGAGCGGATAACTGAAAGAATGTCCCAGCAAAAGAGATACGCGTGCTCTGGGTCAGTAGCAACCCACTCTGGACCAGGTGGCAACTCTTTGTTGATAGTACCGTGGTATAAAAGTGTTCCTTTTGGTATGATTCCAGGTACGATGCTATGACCTGCAAAAAAAATACGTTCTAAATATTCGGAAGTCAGACAAAATGCGCCAGAGATCGCTCACCGTTTCTCATGCGAGTGTTTGGCCAACGTTGAAGTAACGAGTACACGGAGTCAAATACGAGGTGATCAGTCCCATTGGGGTTTGGGAGCTTGTCCAAGTTACATTCCGTACCGTCATCCTGTAGTTGTCGATGGCGACTAAAACCTAACGACTCCTGGACGTTGAGCGTGGAGACCAGAATCGATGTGACAAGGACAAGAAGAAATGCTTGCAGCATTGTATTTAGGGCGCCAGTAGAGAGCCGGTCGAAAAAGAGTTGGATGCTCCGTGTCCAGCTCACCTTGTCCGGGGGGTGTGCGCTTTTTAAGGTGAAACATGCGACCTGCATGAGTCTGAGGATTCGCCGATTCCTATTCCTGATGAAAATGATCCCATTCTTCTCCCGGTTGGTCCAGCTGACCTTCCGTTTTATCCCATAATTACCGCATTTCTCGATACGAAGACACCGGGTTGTTCACTTCAACGCCACTTGGTGAGAAGGCCAAGCTGGTGGGGGATTCTACACAGGTGTTGCCATCAGAGTGGTAGAATAAAGCTGAATATCGTTTTTTGGACGAAGACGAGTATTTCGCCGTAAGCACCGGGAAAGTGCACGGCAACGTGACCATGCGGAGCTCGGAAGAATCTGAAATTCCTATCCTGATAAGAACTGGCGGGAACTTCAATTCGAGTAGCAGTCCTCCCCGATTCTCGACGAAAAAATATTGTACTTACATGCTAGATTATTAGTTTACCGGATACCGAACAACTAGATTGGAGACATTAAGAAGCGGCGCTAGCGAGGGTCGGGACCATTCGAATGGAACAGGTGCGCCGGTGTCTGTCGGTGTGATGGGTATTGCGTTTGAGCGGTAAATAGATAACCACTGAATATCGAGCATTAATACTGTGTGACGAGTCCGACTCTCGGTAGTAGGCTGAGACGACCGTCCACTGACCAACTGCATTAGGAAATAGACTCGTGTACACACAGTTGAATACATACCACATTGGCGTGGCCGGGTTTCTCATTTTCGTCCAACTTCCAAGTACACTGCCAATATCGCTCGCCCGTGATCGTGTCTGGATTACTGACACTCGTTCAACTTTAAAAAATGTATACCAAGAGCGCTCGCTCGCCGTCGCTCCGTACGGCGTATTTCGTGCAGAGTCGAATATCGAATATTACGAGACTCAACTCGAGTGGTAATTTGGGCACTGTACAGGAAGGTGATGGTATGTCGTGGTTATTCATCTGCACAACAGCTGAAATGAACGTTTAGAATAATAAGTTACGAACTGTTACGGATTGTGGATGGAGCATTCTGATTGGTGGAATAAGGCTTCTCGTCTGTGACGCTTGCACGCATAAGGTAATTGTTTGATTGGAAGCACCCGGGAGGCTGTCGCCGGGTAGTCGACGACGCGGTTTCAAAGTGTAGATGGCCCCTTTGCAATTTCGTCACATCAATTGAAACCTCGTCTGCTGGCGAAGTGCGGCGTAGTCATCATTTAAATGAAATCCATAATTGGTATGTACGGCAGTCGAATTAACCGCCGCATCATGATTCAGATCCTTGAAACCGAACAAGCTGCACTCTTTCGACCGCTTTTTTGTGGTGTGAACGAGTCATGATAACGATGCTCCGAACATCGCTCTTCTTATTTTGTTTCGTCCTGCTAGTCTCAACGGTGCTTGCAGTACAGGTGCCACTGGAACCTGTTCATCGCTGGCAAGACAAGTACCCTGGACTCGCTGCGGGCTTCCTCAGTGGTGATCCTCCTACGAAGTGGAGCCTCGACGAGATTCCGAATCCCAATTCGACTGACCATCTTGTATTTCACACGGTGCACTCGCTTCTGCAACACTGGCCCAACACGCTTCGTGCCAATGGTAAGCAATGTTCTTTTCTGGCTTTCAGACGGAACGACTCGTGTCTTCGATCCTTTTTTTCCCGTCCTTTTTATTTTATTTTCTAGGGCATAGCATTGTCCCTGGAATCATACCGAAAGGAACACTTCTCTACCATTACACGAAGGAGAACGAACCGCCACTGGGCCCGGAGTGGGTTTCCGTCGATCCTGAGCATGCTTATTGCTATTGCGGGGGCCGACAAGACTGCTTGTTTTTCACGTTCGCAACCACTCGTCCCCTTAAAGTGCTGTATTTTGATGGGGGCAGCGCTTCCAAGTCCCGGGATGGCGTCCTCGACGCACAGGATTTGATCATATGGGGGGAATCGCGGCCTGAAAACGTACTCGACGAGTCAAGGCGGATCCGGGACCTTTGTGAATGGGTCCGAAGATTTAACATGGACGCTATTTTGAGGTAAATTCGAACCCATCAGCCGTCTTCCAACGTCGCTTCTCACCTTCATAACATTTACTAGGATGGGAATGACTTTGTGAGTATTTACATTACCCGTGGCTAGAGTGATCCGTCCAACCTTTTATTTTTAGTGAGGTTATGGTTTGCGACTTCACCTCTGGTGTGAGCATCATTTCCTCCGCGAATATAGCACATACGCAAGACATCACAACGCGTGGGTCTTTCCATCTAGTACTTGCATCCCGATTTCTAACTTGCGCTGCAAAAAAATTCCAAAATCCTTTGGAGACAGCTAGACGCGTGCTGTTTGAAGGTGTAACTTCTGGCTCGTGGCATAATCGCTTCCCCGGCGAGACCCGCATTAAGTTGGAACTGTCCGGGCTCGTCTCCTTCTATGATACTCAACTTGTACCTTCTCTGGTTGCCGTGCGAGCCGGTCAAGAAAGGTGGGAGCACCGGTTGCGAAACATATCCAGTGAGGATTTGTCGGCCGCGAAGGCGAGAGTCGAGGTGGTCATGAGCCAGCCCTGGGGCTCGTCGAGTGGGATCGACTGGAAAACGCTCGTCCAAGTTATAGTCGACCGATTCGCCCAACGGCTCGAGCTGACGCGTCATCTCTTGAGCTCACCTGCGACGCGCCTGGACGAAATAGTCGATCTAGCCCACAAGACTCAAACTCAGCTTCGAATCATGCTGACACCTTACATCCTTTTCTCAGC
>JBBPKB010000381.1:0-13844 GCA_038089035.1 Boletellus dicymbophilus
CATACTTGTGTTTCTTCACGTTGTGGGGTCCTTAAAATCATCAGTCCTCACAATCTCGGACGAGGTACGCTTGTTATTCTGGCAGAAAATATTAATAAAGCGGTGTGCAGGTGATCAAACTCGATCCGTCATCCTATCGAGGCTACGAGTCGAGGCATGCAGCCTTACATGGAGCCGCACAATATGCCGAAGCCGTTGAAGCATTCGATACAATGTTGTCGAAACTCAAGAAGTCCCCCAGCAAACAAATTCGTGGTAAGTTATCGCCTCGATACTGAGTATTCTTAACATTCGGTACTGAGCATGTTGATAATAGGACTCCGTTCACAGTATTTCGATGCGAGACCTATAATCCGACGTGTCGTGGCGGCGACCATTTTACCCATGCCACGAGTGTTAATCTACACCTCCAAGGGCCGACTGTACGAAAAATCACAATTCGAAGAATTATTCAGAGCAGATTCTACCTACAACGAGCTTGTGTCGTCGATGACGACAGCAGTGGATGATGCTCGTATTCGGGACGAAGTGGAGAAGTTCTTCCAATATGTGATGTTCTCGCACAAGTATGAGGACGGAGAACCGTCGTTCCAGCTGGTCCAGCATATGACTGTGTTTGGGCTAGAAGCATCTCCAACAAACTCGAAACTACAGATGTTTTGCAAAACTGCGCACGGTCTTGGATTTCGTTGGGCATGGAGTGACACGTGCTGCATTGAGAAGGAGAAGGAGAAAGTTTTGCAGGAGTCATTGGTGGCGATGTTTGGTTGGTATCGCGAATCGACCCTCACGATCATCTATCTGCTTGATGTTTTTTCAGAGTCTCAAGAGCCTGATAGACTCCGGTGGAGCATCTGGAATACCCGGGTGTGGACCTTCCAGGAATATGTGGCTGCTAAACGAGTCCTGTTTTACACCAGCGACTGGAAGCCATACCTTGGACTGCCATTGTCGAACCACAAAGAGTCGCCTATCATTCTCTCGGAAATGCACCAAGCGTCAAATGTTTCTCCCGACCGGTTAGCTGTACTCAAACCCGGCCTCAACAGAGTGCGAGAGAAACTGTTCCTGGCATCGGGACGCCAGACGACGCTGGTGGAGGATATCGCATACTCTCTCCTAGGGATCTTCAACATTGCCATTCCTGTCATATATGGCGAGGGTAACAGGGCGGTGGGCAGACTTCTGGAACACGTTTTGACGGGATCGGGGGATGTGACTGTTCTTGCCTGGACTGGTCGTTCCAACGAGTACAACAGCTGTCTACCTGTGGACCTCGCTGTCTATGATGACGTCGTGCCAGCGCATGTTCCACCACTTATTGAGATGGAGAAACTGGATCGGATGGCCGGAGAATTACAGTCATCGCTTCCCGAGTCTGACCTCTCCGCTGTCACCGAGCTTTACAATCAGTTGGAGCAGATGCGACCGCCTTCCCTTTTCTCTACCCGACTATGCCTTCCGGGCATCATATCTCGCGTCACCAGCCTCGTCCTCATGTCAGGACCAGACTCGGAGTCCGTATCGGATACTTACGTGTATCGTGCGAAGACGCGGATGTTTGGCGACACCGAGATCAAAACGGCGGCGAACACTTTGACCACATCAAAAGGTCTATGCTTAGTCCATCCGTGGATTCGCCCTCTGTTCGATCAAGAGTTCTCGCGTTCAACAACTGCAGACGAAGACAAGCCCCCGGACGTGACAGTGATGGTGGAGGAGGCACTTCGGATGGTGGTCCGATTGAGGCAGCCGTTCGGAGCGCTGATGTTTGAGAAGGTCTCGCGGACAGAATATAGGCGAGTCGCTGCGGACTGCTTGATCACGGCACGGATTCGAGAAGACGTTCGGATGTCTGATTTGTTGGGGAGTATCAGTACGATCGATGTACAGTAGGTTGTCCCCACTCAGGTGGCGCAAAATTGTATACCGTCACTCTTGGCTTATACATCAGTGGATCCCTCGAGCCAGTAGTCTTCGTATTCTTGCAACTACAACAAACAGTAGGTACTATGAGAGAGTGACTGTCGCATTGCCTCATGCACCTTCTTCGTCATCCTCTCCATAGCAGACACGACCAGATAGGGTCAGCTCGAAAACAAAGGAAGGCAAGTGCCAATGTGAACAACTGGACAGTGATCCGACCAACACATCGTTATAATCAGCATCAAATTACCCAGTGCTACATGTCCAAGCCATAAACGTGCTCCGGAACCCAGTTGGTGTCGTGGACGGCCCCCCCATCTGCCACACTGAGCTGGTACGTCGAGACAACCGTAGGTATGCTGCAGACGGCCACGCTCGATATCTACGCTTGGCATACACGGGTGTCGAGGAAGGTCCTAATAAATAGGCGGGACAGGTGGTGAGCAGACTGATACTAAGGGCAGTGCTCTAGGGCATGAGATGATAAAGCACAAGTACGTACTCAGAAAAGGTTGTAAAAGCCCACACCTGGGAAGGAGATGAACGGCCCCAGATTCATAAACGGTGCTGGAATTATCCTACGTACCAAAGAGAACGATGCGAGACGAAGATTGCATGTATAATATACCCCATGCTATATTGATGCCCCTTGAGAAGATTGGATCATAACATGTTTGAAGGGGCTTGCACGGCGCCAGTAAGTTTCTACGCGGAGATAAGCATGCTAGTTAGTTACAATATCCATCTGGTACCAAGTGCACAGAACACCAGTCCGCCTTCTCGAGCGTCCGTCTGACTCCAAATTTTGGCAGTCATTTTGAAGTTGGTTATTGTCGTTCCCGGTTATCCTTCCGCCGTTCGTTCACCAAAACGGACGGGGGCTTTACTGCGGACCATAATTCAGATGTGTAAAGCTTACCTCATATTTCACATTTTACTGTCATCTCAGAGTGTGCGGGACCCGTTTGGTTCATGAGAACAGATAAGTGTATCACGCCTTTTTTTTTTGCTTTCTAGTTCTAACAGTGAACTAGACAAAGCCTGCAAGTCTATTGAGATCGACTGCTTATTATTTATGTGCTGAGTCGATGATACATTACTCCGGTGGAACATATGGTTTTCTACAGGTACAGCTTGGTGAAAGCTTTAGAGCGAGACTGTAATCATTCGGTGTTTCTTCTTGAGCGGTATACGTTGCACAGTCCCACCTGTAGCTAGATGCACGACATCAGGTTACCTTTATACTAAGGAATACCTTGTGTTCCATGCAGATCTCCCCCTATCCTACACGGGCAAATGAGCGAAATTCCTACATAGGCGCAAATCGAGCTAACCAGACCTTCATGGACGCTCCATTCCAGCACAATCGCCCTAGAGGCTATTGAAAGACTGACGTTTGTCGTCGAACAGGAAGCCTCTGGTGACCAGCTACTTACCAGGACCGGCCATAGCAAGGACAACGCCAGCGATTGCGGGGACACCTTGAGAGCCAGGTCGCACAACGACGTGCAGGTTGATCTGAAACTGAAACTTTTTGCCCGCACCAAGGACGACAGGCCACCTTTCTTCAACCCCGCAGGAACAGTGACTGTGTACGTGACTCAGCATACACCCACATCAAAGAAGATTTTGTGTACAGCGTACAGCGACTCCAAGATGACAAACGTGAATAGACAGGAACTATTCCTCGGTCAGCACAAGTATGAGTAGGTCACAGTATACGTACCTCGACAAAGACTTTCCAAATCACAGTAGTGTCGTCCGCCTTGTCGTCGCCCACTGCATGTTTAGCTCCTGACACTAACAAATTGACTCGGCGCATACTCGACATACTGAGGATGCATTCTTTTCCAAGTATTCAATGTGAGCTGTCAAGAAGTGTGAAGGATTTGTTAGCTGGGGCAATGCTGTGTCGTATCCAGGTCTTCTAGTCTCCGATCCCCACATGTACAATACATTTCCTTGAGCCCACGAAGCGATGGTAACAGTGCCTCCGACAAAAACGACATCTCTACTAGCAACGGCGACCACGGCGGGGACATTCGTTAACTTCGTGTTGTTAAGAACAAAAGAGTAGTCTGGAAAGCTGGGTAGAGCGATGGGGCAAAAAAATAAAATTGAAACGAGATGATAAAACACGTCGACGATGAACGGCAAGTGAGCTGGAAAAGATAGATAGCTAGATAGATATGTAGCTAAAACAGCTTACTCATTCTCAGCAGCCATTGCGGGGTTGACTGGTGACCAGTTCACCTAAGGTCACCAGCCCAGCTTCAAGGATGGGAGTTCCGAGCCAGTGTTGTGATGCCTAAGAATATATAGGCATGGAAGCATGTGACAGAGAACAAGCACTCAGAACACGAGGTGATGGGTGGGACATAACAACCATCCTGCAAGCCTTTTCCCAGCGACCGAGAATTCGCTCCAAAAGATACCTGCGTCAAAAGATCGGTTAGTACAAGGAGAAAATGGGAAGTGGTGTACTGACGACGGGAACAGTGCCCAACTGACATTTCTCGATCGACAAGTTGGACGCTACAAGAATGAATGGTGAGAAAGCAGGACAACAGACGATGTGAAAACTGACCTGCGCTGTGCACAACAAAGGGTCGAGCCCGATTGAAATTGATACCCAGGGTAACGTACAAGATGTTGCATTCCTTGCAAGTGGGAAGTACCTCATCAGTGGCCACCATGACGGGAAGATTCGATGGTGGAGAGTGGAGGATGGAAAAGAGGTAGGCTCACTGATGGATGCGGGGAGTCGTGTTGACAGCATTGCGGTCTCACGAGACGGTAAATGGATCGTGAGCGGTGGTGGCCAAGTGACGGTGTGGAGTGCGGAGAGTCGCAAGAAAGTGATCGGATTCAAACCTCACACTAGCAGCCATGATACGGTATACGTATACGTCGTGGACGTGTCGCCAGATGCGACGAAAATCGCGACCGGATCGAATGACTCTACTGCCAGCGTCTTTACACTCGCGACTGGCCAGCGACTGCTCGGCCCACTCAAACACGATGACATCGTAGCTGCGGTCAAATTCTCACCCAACGGACGACACATCGCCAGTGCCACCTACTCAAAAGACTCTGTTCGGATCTACGACAGTCAAGATGGCCGCCTTCTCGTCGATTTTCCCATTGGCGTCTACAACGTTAACAACAGTTCACTCGCCTGGGCCAGTGGCAGCAAGCGGCTCTTTGTCTTGTCAAAAGATGGCTACGTCCACTCTCTCGACGTAACAACCAGGAGCACGCTCTCGAAATGGTCCATCCATGTTACCAAGGACGCCATGTGCATTGTCCTAGCAAACAGTGGCGCATTCATTGCAGCGTCTGCCGGCTCATCGGTCTCATTCTGGGACACTACTTCACACAATCAGATCGGATCTGTCACTGACCATTCATACAATATCTGGTGTATGGCCATTTCGGAAAACTACAATTTCGTGATTTCTGGAACCACCAAATTCACGCTGCGGAATCTCAGTGACATTGTCCCCTCTCAATATGTCGTAGGTGTATTCACTCTGCAGGCTTCCTGATTACAAACATTCTACCCGCAACAGACTCGCGAATTTCTGTACACGAGAACCGAACTAGCCGCTCTAGTAGAGCAAAATCGTGCACAGCAGGAGCGTTCTGGTATGTTTGCTTATCTCTCCTTATTTCGCTGCTTTTCTAATGTTCATGTCAGACGAACGAATAGCAGCTCTCGAGAAAACAGTTCAGGACCTTCGTATCCAACTTGCCGGCGCCCAACGCATCGCCAGAGAGAAAGAGGACGGTTTAAATGAAATCAACAAGCAACTACGTGCAACATCAAGTTCGTTCTTCCTCATCCTCGCTTTCTATTCCCCAGCGGACTTCCGGTAACCCTTGTTTCTCAGACGAAAAAATAACTCTCGAGAAACTCGTTGAACAGCTCCGTATCCAGAGCGTCAATTCAAGTGTGTTTAATCTCTATCCCAGTTGATGATTCACACCAGTCCGTATTTGACAGACGAAAAGATAACCAATCTCGAGATGACCATTCAAGCACTTCGCGCCGAATCGACTGGCTCCGTTCAAAAAGTTGAATTCCTTACGAGGGTTGTCTTTTGCGAGACTATGTATGCCGACAGTCACGTCATTCAGGCTGCACAGCCCATTTCCGAAATCATGAATACTGAATTTGGAGACGAGCATGTCAACACCGTCATCAAGAACTGGCTACCTGGTCAGTTTTGTCATCTCCACTTGGAAATTTCATTCACTCCCGCCGTGAGCATTTACTCACAAATGTATCGTCGCGCTGGAAGACATCGGAGACAAGGCATCAAAAATCCAGGATCATAACGAAGCCCTCACCGCCTACTCCACGGCGCTCTCCCTCGCGCCCTTTAATCCAAATGATTTATTAGTCAAATGGACGATGACCATGTTACTCCTTCACTCGACCGACAAAGTATTGGACGTTGCCTCCACCAGGGTATGCTTTATATTCCGTGATGATCTACGATGTTAATGGCCTTTTTGGGCCAGTTTTATCTACCCCAGTTCACAATTTACCGCGCACTTTGTGACATTCTCGAAGGGAATGGTCGTATCGCTGAGGCGATCGGTTATTTTCGACGGATGCAGGGCGATCCAGCGGCAGACGCAAAAAGCGAGCGGGGGGATTGGGAACGTGGTGAGTAAGCACGAAATGATTGCATCCGATGTACCTCTAAGTACACCATATAGATTTCCAACGGCGGTGCTCTCAACAGCTAGAAAGGCTTGTTGATGCCGCAATGGAATCTCAAGACTATAACGAAGTTGCTAAATACTTGTCGACCATATTATTACTTGATGCGTCAGACACGGACATCTTGATCAAGCGAAGCAGAGCACGAGCAAGGATGAAATTGTGGGATGGCGCTCTACAGGATGCAGATGAGGTATTATTTTTATTTTGTTGTCGCACATAACTTCAATTATGGTGTATGAAGGTGATCAAACTCGATCCGTCATCCTACAAAGGCTACGAGTCAAGGCATGCGGCTTTGCATGGAGCCGCACGATATGCAGAAGCCGTTGGAGCATTCGATACAATGTTATCGAAACTCAAGCAATTCCCCGACGAGCAAGTTCGTGGTACGTTATCGCCTCGATACTGAGTATTCTTAATATTTGGTACTGAGCATGTCGATAATAGGACTCTGTTCAAAGTATTGCGATGCGAGACCTATAATTCGGCGTGTCGTGGCTGCGACCATTTTACCCATGCCACGAGTGCTCATCTACACCTCCAAGGGCCGACTGTACGAAAAATCGCAATTCGAAGAATTATTCAGGGCAGATTCTACCTATAACGAGCTTGTGTCGTCGATGACGACAGCAGTGGATGATGTTCGTATTCGGGACGAAGTGGAGAAGTTCTTCCAATATGTGATGTTCTCGCACAAGTATGAGGAAGGAGAACCATCATTTCAGTTAATCCAGCATATGACCGTGTTCGAGCTGGAAGCATCCCCGACAAACTCGAAGCTACAGATGTTTTGCAAAATTGCACGTAATCTTGGATTTCGTTGGGCATGGAGCGACACGTGCTGCATTGAGAAGGAGAAGGAGAAGGTTTTGCAGGAGTCGTTGGTGGCCATGTTTGGTTGGTATCGCGAATCAGCCCTCACGATCATCTACCTGCTTGATGTCTTGTCGGACTCTCAGAAACCTGATAAACTCCGGTGGAGCATCTGGAATACCCGGGTGTGGACCTTCCAGGAATATGTGGCCGCTAAACGAGTCTTGTTCTACACTTGCGACTGGAAGCCATACCTTGGACTGCCATTGTCGAACCACAAAGAGTCGCCTATCATTCTCTCGGAAATGCGCCAAGCATCAAACGTTTCTGCGGACCGATTGGCTGTACTTAAACCTGGCCTCAACAGAGTGCGAGAGAAGCTATTCCTGGCATCGAGGCGTCAGACGACTCTGGTGGAGGATATCGCATACTCTCTCCTAGGGATCTTCAACATTGCTATCCCTGTGATATATGGCGAAGGTAACCGGGCGGTTGGCCGACTTCTCGAACACGTTTTGACGGGATCAGGGGATGTCACTGTTCTTGCCTGGACTGGTCGTTCCAACGAGTACAACAGCTGTCTACCTGTGGACCTGGCTGTCTATGGTGACGTCGAGCCGGCGCATGTTCCACCACCTATTGAAATGGCGAAACTGGATCGAATGGCCGGAGAATTACAGTCGTCGCTTCCCGAGTCTGACCTGTCCTTGGTCACCACACTCTACAATCAATTGGAGCGGATCCGGCCACCTTCCCTCGTTTCCACTCGACTACACCTCCCGGGGATCATATCTCGTGTCACCGGCATCGCCCTCGTGTCAGGGCCAGACTTGGAGTTGGTATCGAATATTTATGTATATCGTGCGAAGACGCGGATGTTTGGTGAGATGATCGAGATCAAAACGGTGGCGAACAGTTTGAGCACGTCAAAAGGTCTGTGCCTAGTCCATCCGTGGATTCGCCCTCTGTTCGATCAAGAGTTCTCGCGTTCAACAACTGCTGACGAAGATGAAGATGAAGACGAAGATGAAGATGAGCCTTCGGACGCGACAGTGAAGGTGGAGGCACTTCAGATGGTAGTCCGATTGAGGCAACCGTTCGGAGCGCTGATGTTTGAGAAGGTCTCGCGGACGGAGTATAGGCGGGTCGCTGCAGACTGCTTGATCATGACACGGATTCGAGAAGACGTTCGGATGTCTGATTTGCTGAGAAGTATCAGTACAATCGATGTACAGTAGTTGTGTGCACTATCACCGACACTGAGCCGTTGTCTGGCATCAAACATCTTGTTATCAAGGAATTCGACACAAACACCAACCTGCTATCATCGAAGACGGATGAGGCATCTCAGCATGGAGCGTAACCGGGTTTAAGCTAAATATGACACACTTACCAAGCCTCATGCGACACTTAGCTTGATCGAATGTTTAGCGCCCGAGCTTCTGTCCGAGGGAGCGCTGTCTCGACGATAGGGGGTTAACTTGGTACGCACTCCAGCAAGACGATTCTTTCTGGCCAGTCTGTTGTTACTGTTGTAGTGTACTAGCAGTTATCACTTGGAGTTTTGAGGGCAAGTTTCCAAAGCCCAGATTCGAATCCTGGCAGGACCTTGGATAAAATTTTTGGTGCATGGATAAAAGAGTTGGTTTCGTGGCACTTCACCCACTCGCAGGTGATATCCGCACGATTGTCTGTGATCGCCACCAACACTGTGAACTCTCCTGCTGTTATGAAGACCTGGCATCGAAAGTCATTGACTCACCTCTAACATGGATCGCCAAATCTCCTTCTTGACCTCCCCCAGAAGTCCTTCACCTACGTCACCTCGTACCACCACCCGCCCTCTCTTTTTGCGCTCGCCGATATAGACACCTTCGTGGACACATAGACGATGACAATATCTGAGACACAAAGGCCCATCGACTTCTCTGGTCTACCGAAAAACAGCATGTGTCCTTCGTTATAGACCCGTTCTTGCACGGAAATTCAATTCACAATTACTCCAGCGGCCGTTAAAAGACAAACATTTGTTTCGAACAGAAATGTCGGGTGGCCGGTTGCTTACCACTGGGGTCAACCATAGCAAGGATGGTGTCGCTGATTTCCAGGACACTCTGAGAAGCCAGCTGCGCTTGCTCACACGACGAATTCGGGTTGGCTGGAACCTTTTGCCTCCACCAAAAACGATGGGCTATCCGACGATGACGACGACCTAAGTTCCCGCAGGAATGGTGATTGTACGCACCTCGTTAAAGACTTACCGATTCGTAGCAGAGCTCTTGACGCTAACAAATTGGCTCGACGCATGATACTAAGAATGCGGTTCTCCAAAGCCGTCGAGAAGGACAGAGCTCAAAGGATTGTTAGCCGAGGCAGCGTTGTTTTGTATCCAAGTCCTCTGGCCTCCAGTCACCGTACACACATTTCCTTATGCCCACGAAGCGATAGTAGCAGTGCCTCCGGTGAGAACGATGGCTCCATTAGCAATGGTGACCACGGTTGAGACATTCATTAGCTTAATGTTGAGAACAAAAAGTATGGAAGGTTGCGTGGACCGATGCGCGACAGAATGGCAGAAAAAATTGACATGGCATGACAAAAGACGACGATGATCGGCGAGCGAGCTCGAGCAGCGGTCACTCCAGGGTTGACAGTTCGTCCAAAGTCACCAGTCTAGTTTCGAGGATGGGAGTCCAGTCTCCGGGCCAATGCCGTGACGCCTAAGAATACTAGGCAAGGAAGCGTGTGACATATAACAAGCGCCTAGAGCACGATGCGATGGTAAAATTGGCTTCGATAAGACACGCGCACGCATGCCAGGTGTGGACGTAACGACCGTCTTCCAACCCTTTACCCCACTCCCTGACCGAGAATTCGTTCCAGACGACACCTGGGGAAAAAGACAGGTGAGCCTAAGGATAAAGTGGAAAGTAAAGTACTGGCGAGGTTGATGTTTCTCGAGTAACAGTCGGTAAGAGGACGCTACAAGAATGAATGGTGAGAAAGCAGGAGGACAAAAATATGAACACTGACCTGCGCTGTGCACAACAAAGGGTCGAGCCCGGTTGAAATTGACGCCCAGGGTAACATACAAGATGTCGCATTCCTTGCAAATGGGAAGTACCTCGTCAGTGGCTACCACGACGGGAAGATTCGATGGTGGAGAGTGGAGGGTGGGCTCACTGATGGATGCGGGGAGTCGTTCTGACAGCATTGCGGTCTCACGAGACGGCAAATGGATCGTGAGCGGTGCCCATGGCCAAGTGGCGGTGTGTGGAGTGCGGAGAGTCGCAAGAAAGTGATCGATTTCAAAGCTCACTACAATTCGGTGTATGCGGTGGACGTGTCGCGACAAGAATCGCGACCGGATCGCGTGACACGAACGCCAGTGTCTTTTCGCTCACAGCGACTCCTCGGTCCATTCAAACACGACTACATTGTAGCTGCGGTCAAATTCTCACCCGACGGACGACACATCGCCACTGCCACCTACTCAAGAGACTCTGTTCGGGTCTACGACAGTCAAGATGGCCGCCTTCTCGCCAACTTTCGTATTCGCGTCTGTTTGATCAACAACAATTCGCTCACCTGGGCCGGTGACTGCAAGCAGCTCTTTGTCTTGTCTTTCGATGGCTACATCCACTCTCGACGTAACAACCGGGAACACGCTCTCGAAGTGGGCCATCCATGGTACCAAGGACGCCGCGTGCATCACCCTGGCAAGCAATGGCGCATTCATTGCAGCCTCCGTCGGTTCATCGGTCTCATTCTGGGACACTACTTCGCACGACCAGATCGGATCTGTGATACACCATCCATCCAATATCTGGCGTGTGGCCATTTCGGAAAACTATGATTTCGTGATTTCTGGAACCACCAACTACACGCTGCGGGATCTCAGTGACATTGTCCCCTCTCAATACGTTGTATGTGTATTCGCTCTGCAGGCTCCCTGGTTACAAACATTTTCACCCGCAGCAGACTCGCGAATTTCTGTACACGAGAACCGAACCAGCCGCTCTAGTGGAGCGAAATTGTGCACAGCAGGAGCGTTCTGGTATGTTTGGTTATCTCTCCTTATTTCGCTGCTTTCCTAATGTCCATGTCAGATGAGCGAATAGCAGCTCTCGAGAAAACTGTTTAGGACTTTCGTATACAGAACACCAATTCAAGTACGTTTAATCCCTATCTCAGTTGGTGATTCACACTAGTCCGTATTCGACAGACGATAAGATAACGAATCTCGAGACGACTATTCAAGCACTTCGCGCCAAATCGACCGACTCCGATCAAAAAATTGATTACCTCACCAAGGTTATCTTTTGCGAGACCATGTATGCTGACGGTCATGCCATCCAGGCCGCACGGTCCCTTTCCGACATCGTGAACATCGAATATGAAGACGCACAGGTCAACACCGTCGTCAAGAACTGGCTGCCCGGTGAGTTTTTGTCACCTTCAATTAGAAAGTTCATTCATCCCTGTCATCAGCATTTACTCGTAAATGTGTCGTCGCGCTGGAAGACGTTGGAGACAAGGCATCAA
Organism: Boletellus dicymbophilus; assembly: GCA_038089035.1. NCBI lineage: Eukaryota > Fungi > Basidiomycota > Agaricomycetes > Boletales > Boletaceae > Boletellus > Boletellus dicymbophilus. Next base: position 12,020 of record JBBPKB010000381.1, read on the forward strand.
AAATTGGGGATCATAATCAAGCCCTCACTGCCTACTCCACGGCAGTCTCCCTCACACCCTTTAAGGAAAACAATTTGCTAATCAAATGGGCGACAAGAATGCTACTCCTTTGCTCTATTGACGTAGTATTGCATGATGCCTCCACCAGGGTATGCTATAAATTCTGTGTTGATCGACAGTATCGATGATCATTTTGGGCCAGTTCAATCTACCTCGGACCACAATTTACCCTACGCTTTGTGATATTCTCGAAGGGGATGGTCGTATTACCGAGGCAATTGAGTATTTTCGACAGATGCAGAGCGACCCAGCAGCGGACGCAGAAAGTGAGCGAGTCGATTGGGAACGTGGTGAGTAAGCGTGGAATGAAATGATTGCATCCGATGCGTGTCTAAGTACACCATATAGATTTCCAACGGCGGTGCTCTCGACAGCTAGAAAAGCTTGCTAGTGTCGCAATGGAATCTCAACACTATAGTGAAGTTGTCGAACACCTGTCAATCATATTATTACTTAATGCGTCGGATATGGACGCCTTGATCATGCGAAGCAGAGCACGAGCAATGATGAAATCATGGGGCGGTGCACTGCAGGATGCAGACGAGGCATGATTCTTATTTCGTTGTTGCACATAAATTTAATGACGGGGTATAAAGGTGATCAAACTCAATCCGTCATCTTACAAAGGCTACGAGTCAAGGCATGCGGCTTTACATGGGGCCGCACGATACGCCGAAGCCGTCGAAGCATTCGATACGATGTTATCGAAACTCAAGGAATCCCCAGACAAACAAATTCGCGGTGAGTTGCCCCCTCGATACTGAGCATTCTTAATATTTGGTACTGACCATACCAATAATAGGACTCCGTTCAAAGTATTCCGATGCGAGACCCATAATTCGGCGTGTCATGGCTGCGACCATCTTGCCCATGCCACGTGTGTTGATCTATACATCTGTGGGCCGACTATATGAAAAATCACAATTCGAAGAATTGTTTAGGGAAAATCCTATCTACAACGAGCTTGTGTCGTCGATGACGACAGCAGTGGATAATGCTCGCATTCGGGACGAAGTGGAGAAGTTCTACCAATATGTGATGTTCTCGCACAAGTATGAGGACGGGGAACCCTCATTCCAGCAGGTCCAGTATATGACCGTATTCGATCTGGAAGGATCCCAGACGAACTCGAAGCTACAGATGTTTTGCAAAACTGCGCGCAGTCTTGGATTCCACTGGGCGTGGAGTGACACGTGTTGCATTGAGAAGGAGAAGGAGAAGATTCTGCAGGAGTCGTTGGTGGCCATGTTTCGTTGGTATCGCGAATCGACCCTCACGATCATCTACCTGCTTGATGTCTCGTCGGAGTCTCACAAGCCCGATAGACTCCGGTGGAGCATCTGGAATACCCGCGCGTGGACCTTCCAGGAATATGTGGCTGCTAAGCGAGTCCTGTTTTACACTAGCGACTGGAAGCCGTACCTCGGATTGCCACTGTCGAACCACAAAGAGTCGCCCATTGTCCTCTCGGAAATGCACCAAGCATCGAGTGTCTCTGCCGACCGATTGGCTGTACTGAAACCCGGCCTCAACAGAGTGCGAGAGAAGCTGTTCCTGGCATCGAGACGTCAGACGACTCTGGTGGAGGATATCGCCTACTCTCTCCTGGGGATCTTCAACATTGCTATTCCTGTGATATATGGCGAGGGTAACCGGGCGGTGGGCCGACTCCTCGAACACGTTTTGACGGGATCAGGGGACGTCACGGTTCTTGCCTGGACTGGACGTTCCAACGAGTACAACAGCTGTCTACCTATGGACCTGG
>JBBPKB010000382.1:0-13840 GCA_038089035.1 Boletellus dicymbophilus
ATGGAACTGAAGATCAGCGCCCCTGATGATTTTGACGGGAGCTACGATAAGGCCAAAGCCTGGCTGCTTGTGGTCAAAACATACCTCCTTATCAATGAGACCTTATATAACACCGACAACAAGAAGATAGGCTATGCCCTCTCCTACATGAAGAAGGGTGCCACCCTTGGCTGGGCAACCTCCTTCCAAAAAGAAAAGCTGGCTGCTTCACCACCATCATTTGGGAAGTACTCTGACTTCTTAGACCTTTTTGAAAGAACCTTCCAAACAAAGGAGACAAAGATTGCAGCCCTGGGAAAGCTGCAGAACCTCACCATGACAAAAGACAAGCGCACCATATGGTCGCTAGAGGACTATATTGCAGAGTTTTCTATCTGCCACAACAATTCAAGGATCACTGACCAAATGATCCTGATTAACTTTTTCACTAAAGGACTTCACCCGGTCCTCAGAACCCGCATTTATGCGATGGAAACAGTCCCCACGGACATTATGACATGGATTGCGAAAGCGATTCACTTCTGAAACCAACAGGACATCGTGTCCTCATTCAACAACTGACCTTCTATGTTTGGACCTTCTACCCCTGCTTACCAATCCCAACCTCACTACTCCGTCCCACCTCGAGACCCCAATGCCATGGATGTCGACGCCATCCAATTATCCACCTCCCAACATGATGAATACTACCACAAGGGCAATTGCTTCAATTGTGGAGAACACGGCCATTTAGTGCGTAACTGCCCTAAGAAGAATGGGACTGGTTGTCGACCTCCTCTACCGAAGAAGACAGAAGAGTGAAAGGTGAGAAAGATGGCAAGGATGGAAGTCGAAGAAGACCTGCCAAGGTTAGAACCGGTAGAAGATGATGATGAAGAAGAAGACATGACCTTCGTGGCCAACATCTACAAGAACCAGAAGGGTTTTTGTTAGGGGATTCTCGTTCAATGCAAGTCTCTCCTTTTTCTTGTAAAAAGATTGCTCCTGTACTTTTAGACGATTCGAACTATGCATCTGTTCATCTCGCTATACAAATCATTGACCCCTCGAGCACTCTTAAAGTCATCAACGTCACCACCCTCATTGATAGCGGTGCCAAAATTTCTTGCATTGACTGGGACTTTGCAAAGAAGCACCATCTCCCCTTGGACCACCTTGACAAGCTGTTCAAAGTATGAAATGCTGATCACTCGGATAACAAAAACAGAATAGTCAAGTTCACAACCACTGTCTTTGTCCATATTGGTATGATAACTCAGAGACTTCTCCTCCATATCATCCACTGTGGACGCGAGAATGTAATCCTCGGACACTCCTGGCTGAAGGCCATGAATCCGAAGATCGACTGGAAGAAGAAGACGGTCGAGATTGATGAAAAACTTGATTAGTCTATGGATCTATATTTCTCCCACGCAGGAAACAGGGCGAAATATACTTCAAAGAACTCCAGAACACTGGAACGACCTCCTATAGGTCACCAGAACTACTCCACAGAAGAATGATGAGTCCTCTCTGCTTACCTCAATGGAGAAGACCCCGATTATTTCCTCAAGGAGGCCCACAAATCCTACACAGTTGGACACATTACCCAAGTGGCATCTAGATTTTTCCCTAACTCTCCTGTTACTAAACATCTCAGGAAGATTACACTATCTACAGAACTCACCCAACAAGCAGAGTGAGAGAAACCGAAGCCTACGCTTCCAGCAGAATACCAAGATTTTGCTTCTATCTTCAAAAAAGAAGCCACTGATCATATTCCCCCCTCCAGACCATATGATCACGTGATTCATCTGGATGATACCTTCATTCCCAAGGTATTGAAAATATATCTGCTTGCCCCTGACGAAAAGAAGGCGGTGGAAGATTTCATTGAGGAAAATCTTCGAATGGGTAAGATCCACCTTTTGAAGTCACCCCAAGCATCGCCCTTCTTCTTTGTCAAAAAGAAAGACAGAGGCCTTCGCCCTTGCCAAGATTACTGGTATCTGAACGAACATACTGTTTAAGATGCCTACCCTCTCCTGCTTGTCTCTGACCTTGTAGATAAGCTCAAAGGTGCAAAAGTATTCACGAAATTCAACGTACATTGGAGATACAATAACGCACGTATCAAGGAAGGAGACCAATGGAAGGTGGCATTCATTATGCACAAAGGGTTATTTGAACCCACAGTAATGTTCTTTGGGCTGACCAACTCACCTCCCACCTTCCAGAGGTTTATGAATGATTCCTTCCATGATATGATTGTGGAAGGCTGGCTGGTCATTTATATGGATGACATTTTAATTTTTTCACCTGACAACGATACTCATATGGCACATACTAAGCTTGTCTTACAGCACATGAAAGAATTGGATCTATGTCTCAAACTCGAAAAATGCAAGTTTGCAACAAACGAAGTAGAATATCTTGGGATGATTATCAAACCCGACCAGATTGCCATGGACCCTGTCAAACTACAAGGGATCTCCAAATGGCCAATACTGAAAAGAGTCAAGGACATTTGTTCCTTCCTTGGCTTCGCTAATTTTTATAGGCAATTTATACCAAAATACTCTGAAATTGCCCGACCTCTCCTCAATTTGACAAAGAAGAACACCCCTTGGGACTGGTCCCAGAGCTGTGAGGAAGCATTCCAGACATTGAAGAAGATTTTCCTTTCACAGCCTGTCCTTACTATGCCGGACATCACCTGACCTTTCGCTGTCACTATCGACGTCTCGAAGTTTGCCTCTGGAGGCATACTCCTCCAAACCGATTCCAACAGAGACTGGCACCCATGTGGATACCTCTCCCAGACTTTTGCTTCTGCTGAGCAGAATTATGATATTTATGATAAAGAGCTCTTGGCAGTGATTCACACTCTGAAAGCATGGCACCATTATCTCCACAGATCTCCTTATACAGTACAGATTTTCACCGATCACAAGAACTTGACGTACTTCCATCAACCGCAGAACCTCAACCATCACCAGGCACAATGGTTACTTGATCTCACTGATTTTGACCTAAAGTTCTCCCATGTCCCTGGGAAAGATCTCTCTGGCCCAGATGCGCTCTCTTGCTGCTCCGACCTCATCCCTTCCACCAATAACGATAATGCCAACATCACTCTCCTTCCTGCCGAACTCTTTGTCAATGTCATAGATGCTTCCCTCTCTGATGTACTCGCCCAATCCTCCTCTTCTGATCCCATTGTTCAAACCACTGTCCAGGGTATTGAACAACTCCCTACTCACTTCAGATCCTGCCTCTCTGATTGGCATTTTGATGCTGGTGTATTGACATTCCAGGATTGTGTCTATGTCCTTGATGATGAACTACTTCGATGTATGTGCATGCAGAAACATCATGACCACCCGTCTACCGGATATCCTGGTTATTTAAAAACATGACAACTTGTCTCTGCGGAATTCTGGTGGCCCCATCTGGCTTCTTTTGTGAAGTGTTACATTGATGGTTGTGCCCTTTGCTAACAGAACAATGCAAATACACACCCTACGTCCCCTCCCCTCCTTCCTATTCCCTTTTCCACCTCTTGCCCTTTTCAACAGATCTCCTGTGATTTGATCACTGATCTCCCTCTCTCCAGGGGGTTTGACATGCTTTTGGTCATGGTAGACCATGACCTTACGAAGAGGGTAATTCTTTGCCCTACCATGAAAACAATAACCTCCAAAGGCGTTGCCCTTCTTTTCTTTAAAAAGGTCTACACTCGCTTTGGCCTTTACAACAAGATTATCTCTGACCGAGGCCTACAGTTTGCCTCAGCATTTGCTAGAGAACTTGCCAGACTCCTATGCTACAACCTTTCTCTGTCTACAGCATATCACCTCCAGACTGACAGAGAAACAGAACGAGTGAACCAGGAGGTTGAGACCTACCTGTGGATCTTCTGCAGATCAAATCCCACCTCCTGAGCTGATATGATCCCGCAAGCGGAATTTGTGCACAACCACTGCCCCCACTCTGTCACAAATCAGTCACTGTTCTATCTCATGTACGGATATGAACCCTGACCCCTTCCCATGATCATTATGGAAATGAACCTCCCTGCGGTCGAAGAACACCTCAGAACCCTTTCCGCAGCACAAGAAGAAGCCCTGGCGGCACATGAATTAGCCAGACAGGTGATGAAAGCATGGTTGAAGAAGCCCTTCATGCCATTCACTAAAGGAGAAAAGGTGTGGTTAGAAGCACAGAACTTGAAATGTTCTCTGTCGAACCCTAAGTTTATGCTGAAACAAGAAGGACTGTTTACTATCACTGATGTCCTATCTCTGATCATATATAGACTCCGCCTACTGCAAATGTGGAAGATCCACAACATGTTTCACGCTTCCCTCCTCACACCTTATTGCGAAACCAGCACACACAGCCCGAACTTCCTGGCTCCACCTCCAGAACTGATAGAAAGTGAAGAAGAATACAAAGTAGAACAGGTGTTACGACATCGAGGGACTCCGAAGTATTGAGAGTTTTTGGTAAAATGGAAAGGATATCCCATGATGGACGACTCCTGGGAACTCGAGCGGAATCTGAAAAATGCCAAGGACGCTCTCGAAGATTATAAAAAGACCCACCCCAAAGTCTTTCCTTCCTCATCCTCGATTCACTCCATACACCAACAACATCTCTGCTCCACCATTTATCTTTGTAGCAATGGCCATTCCCCCTGTGCAACCTCCCACCTATGAATATATTGAGCCCATTTACGTTTCCGAGCTCACTCCTCCCATTGACGATATCCTCTTGATAGATTCTATGGTGGCCATCTTTTTAGATTCACATGCGGCCCTCATCTTAGACTCTTTGATTGCTCCTTCATCCCCCCTTCATTATTTAGTCCTTGCCTTTTATAACAACGACTTGGTGATGGCCACTTTACCTGTCAAAGAAGAATCCCCTACCATTGCATGTGCTGTACTAGCCAGAGCCCTTGGAAGCCAATGGAGTATGATTGCTAGAGCCTTAGAACAACTTGGAGGGTTAACTGTAGCAGAAGAGGCCGCCCGTTAGCTTGCTCTTATCAACACTCCTGATGATGAAGACCTGCTCCCTATACCACCTCCACAATCACCTACCCTCCCGAGTTCTCCTTCAGGCCTACCTCCTCCATCCACTCCATCTGCATCCTCTTCTCCAATCGGGTCCACAGAAGAACATGCCCTAGTTGACGCCGAAACCCCTTATCGCACCGCCCCTCTCTCTCCCTCACATCCAATGTATTCTCAGGCATGTTTCCATTGTTGGAGACTAGGATATATCTGTGCAAACTGCCTTCTTTACTGATGCACCTTTTGTCATCAGTTAGCCCCTGGTCATCCCCAATACTGCTGCCCCTACCACTGGCATCATTGTACCCTGTCCAGTTCCCCTCCATCTTCACAATCCTCCTGCCATTGCTCCTGAAATTCGTCCTCTCACTCCCCTGCTGCCCCTACTGGCTGGAATGCCATCCTCAACATCAATCAACCCTGGCCATGTACGTTTGGCCCTGACGCCGACTCTCCTCCTTCGGAACCCGGTTCTCCTCGCTCCAACATAGCAGATATGTCTTTTACTACATCTCTCACCACTGAATCATCCGTCACTGCATCCACCAGAGCTACTGAATCATCAGGATTTAGCATGGTCATCCACCTCCCTGGACGACCTATTGAGGAGAATGACGATGACTTATTCCGAAATGATGAACTGGATTATGATCAGGATGTGTGGGACAATATCACTGGTGAACGGGCTTTTACTTCCTTTTAATTTTTGACATTTCTTTTGTAAAATCAGGTGACTTTACCCATACGAAGGGGGTAATGTTACAACTTTTCCTTTCTATTCATTTACCTTTACTTTTTCTTCAGTCTACCACATATTTCCCGGACGCTTTAATGCATCATATACAATTAGTCATGATCTGTTCCAACATGGATCTTCCCCTTCTTCTCTCTTTACACTTACTCATTATGATTAGACAATCATCCATTCCAACATGGACCTTCTTTTCCTCTCTCGTATTTCATATATCGTACGATTCTCTTTCAGCCAATTGGCTATTCCCTTCCGCTCGTACGATATCTTTATTTCCTTATTTCCTCTTGGTCTGTGCACCTTTATGATTAGTACTTATACTGTCGATAGTCAAGCTTGTACTTTAAGCTAGATCTACTCGAGACTTGAGTCTAATCAACTCTTTCCTCTTGAACATGTCAGAGCTTGCATCGTTGAACCTTTGCCTCTACTTCACCTGATACAAATCCTTCTATGAAGGTAGTTTCTTCGGCCGTTGCACCGTTGAGCTGACTTGTTTGCTTTATCGAGTCTACATTTGTTCCTACCTGGACCAAGCATAACAATCTTGCTTGCAATTGGTCTTTAAAATCTCAAAATGCTGGAATTCCTGATGTGTGATTGCACAGATGCAGATGAAAGGTCCTTTCCATGTGGTGACTCCTAGGGCTCTATTATAATAATTCCTGGCAATCCTCCTTCTTTCTCCACTTCATTCTTTCATGTGCTGGCCCTTTTCTCACTCTCGCTCACTTTCCTAATTTCAGAAGATGGGCATGGCTACAACTTGAAGCTTGAGGCACATCATGACCATTTCAGGAATGCTTACTCAGCAGCTGCTCCCACAGCCAAGTACAATCCAGAGTTCTCTGAGACGCAGTGATCCTTTGACAGGTTTACAGCATGACCTTGGAAAAAATTCTAGGTTATAGATACATACTTGACAAGCAGAGTTTAGACTTGAGAAAGAATACTTGTATTCAAGTGCAAACACAAGTCCACAAGGAGGCAAGAGACTAAGAAAAGATGCAAGTTGAGAGATAAGCAGCTTAATTGAACTCTGACATAAGGTTGAGTTTATATACTACATTTAAAGTGGAGTCTAAATGTATAATTAGTCTAAGCTGACTGATAAAAGGTAAGAGATAAGAGATAATGACTCCTATCAAGTCATAAAGATGAAGTATAAGTCATGATGATAAGAAATGAATCACATGTTAATTTGATCAATAAGTGATCAGTCATCAATGGAACATAAAAGAATAATCAAGAATATTCCATGGAATTCAACAGTAGCTTGATATCTACTGAGGGTTCCATTGGACTCAGGTCTTTCTCTATCAAGACCTGTGTATGACCAGTAACAATTACTGGCAACTTCCAATAGGTTATGAGCCCTGCTTGTGCCTAATTTGCAGAGAAGAAACTCTCATACCTCAAAAGTCAAGTAAAGATGCTCAAATTCCTAAGGTCCAGACATGAACACCTTGATTGGTAAATTTACCATGACCAAATTCTTGTGACCATGGCAGCAGAAGGCATACTCAGCCACCTCACTGGTGCAGCGCCCAAGCTGAACAACTTGCAGGAACTCACAGAATGGAACTCAGCAAATTCTCTCATGAAACTCATTGTTTTCACAGATATTTCTGATATCCTCCTCTCCTTCATCATGTGCTATGAATTCACACATGAAATGTTCTGCTAACTCATGTCCATATTCAGCAACAATCAACCCATTGTATTTGACCTGCCAGCTAATTCTAATCAAACTACAGCTGAACTATACAACAAGACTATAGACAACCTGTGTGCACCAAACACATCACACAGCCATGCCAAGGATGCACCCAAACTGGACTGTCCCATAGTGCAAAACCACAAATAGACCAGGACTGGACATGCCATGCATACTCACTTAGGCACACAATGGGACAGAATAGCCAAAATGGCCACAATGGAGAACTTAGGGAAGTCAGGAAACCACATGCCAAGATTGGGCATAAGTGGTGACCAAACTTGTCCACCTGCAAATGCATAGGTCAAACCCAATGGCAAGACCATTACCAGGCAAAATGCTAGCACAGCACCCAACTACTCATGTGCAAAAGTTGATAGAGAAAGCACAACCAAATTGGGGACTACCATGACATCTAACACCAAATTAAGCAAAGTCAGGCAAGCAGGCATAACAGTGTGCATACCAGCCACCAACAAAAGCTACAACTACCCTCAATGAGACTATGGAACACCCCTGGTATCTATTGACAGACAAAACAAGCCACAAGAGCTCGCAGTCACTAAAGTCACCCTAGATGAACCAGCATGCAACAGCCACCCACACATCCAACTCTGAACAACCAGTCAGTGAACATACAATGCAGCTGTCAACACCCCAACCATGAGTGCTACATGCATTGAGTCAGCAGTGCCATCAGGTGCATCACACAAAAGACCAGGCAGGCCACTCAAAGAGAGAATAGGCAAAGCTGAAGAAGAGTCAATGATAGAGTCAAACTCAGCAGGCAGCAAGGGCAGCAGAAGGAAGGCTGAGGGCATGGAGTATGGCATACACAATCTGAGCAATAGAGCCACAGGTGTGATAGCCAGGAGGAGACTCAGAGTCACAACAAATAGCTGAAACAGAGATGATAACTATGATGTCGACCACTCAGATGCCAAGCCCTATAAGACAAAAACCTACAATGAAATTGAAGGTCAAAAGTGCAGTAAACCAACTCACCCTATGAGCATGGTAAGCAGAATATGACCACATGACTCAGCAAACACCAAGGTCACTCAGGACTAATGTAGCAAAACTGAGGCCCATACAAGCATAGTGAGCAGAACTTGACCACATATCTCAGACAGCACCAAGGTCACTCAGGACCCAGAAAGCAAAACCAAGAATAATATGAGCACATGGAGTACATTGTACAGCCACCCAGACCCACCAACTGACAACAGAAATCCAATGGGAATATCAGAAGACCCTGCAGATGCACCAGATGACAATAGATGTCATCCTGGTAAACCCACAGATTCCCCCAATACAGCTGAAAGCACAAGGAAAAGAGGGAAAAAGGGAGAAAATTGGATCAGACATGGTCAACAAGGCCAAATAAAGTTGAATGCAGAGACATGCAGCACAATTGTATATGCATAATCAGGCACAACTGGGGAAAAAGGTATTCACCCCACCTCAAGAAATAATGGCCACATACCATGTATGCCAACAAAGCCATCCAAAATGTCTGTGAATGACTACAACAGCTCTCTGGACATCATGTTCAAGGGGGAGCAAAATAGAAAGGCTGCAAACTGTGACACTGGACTCACCACAGTCAACAGCAATACAGTGCCAGCCACAGGGACTTGCAGTGAGGACACTCACATGCACTTGAAACATGAAATCAGTGCATTCAAGGACTCAGAATGGAAAGCCCAAGAATGCCAAGACTCACCTAAGTCAGCTCTACATGAGCACAACAATCTGAGTGGCCTGAACTATGAGATGGCCACACTGTGCACCTACCACAATGCCCATCAGCAACCATGACACTTGGAAGAGCCCCTATACATTATGCTTGAGGGAGAGAGTGCAGGTTGTGGGAGCACAGATATAGGAGTCAGCATTACTGCCACTACCTGAATGGAATGTGTTGTGTACAAATGCACAAACACAGAGAGTGCCAAGATGGCCAAGAGGGAGTGTAGCAATGCACAGACTGAGGCCGAGAACACCAAAACATGCAGACTGCAAGGGCTGAATAAACCTAAAGGGCTCAGTAGCCCAGCACACATGTGACCAACATTGGCACCTAAACAAAGTCATCAGTACCAAACAGGAAAAAATATAACATACCAGGTTTGCCACAGGTCACACATATACATGCCAAACTGCCCAATATGACTGCCAATCACCAGAATGAGCACCTGCAAGCTAAACCCAAAGCAGAGTATGCAGGTCAAGAAAGTGTCAAACATGCACATACTGGAGCCAAAGTGGGCACACAGGAAGCACTGGATAGTAATGCAGATGCAGGTACCAAGCTGAAAAAGTTGCTGGGCACACCTGAAAACATCAGAAAGTCAATACTGCACAGGGTACAGAAGTACTTACCAAAGACGAGCAAATGTGAGCCAGCCAACTCAGAAGTCAAAGCGGATAGATGACAGCATTAGAGAGTGCCGAGGACGATGGTAATATGCCAAAGGAGCTAAAGAACACGCCAGAACAAGTCAGGAAGCCAGCAGAGCAAAAGGTAGAGGCATACTTACCCAAAGCGACTCAAAACAAGCCGAACAGCTCAGGAAATGCAAACACCATACCAGACGACTCACCAGGCATCCATAGACGTCCTGAATATATCAGGGACATGCTTGCCAACAATCCGAAAGTGCTAGATTGCATAGATAGCCCACCAGATGAATGGGGTAATCAAATCGAATTTGGATGTGATAAAGGTGCATGGGAGCACCCAAATGGCATGAATGGTGACGGATCCAATGGGATACCTGTTGTTATTTTTTGACTAGCACGCATTAGGTTACCTTTTATGGTAATTATTAGATAAGCTTAGAGCGTACAAACCTTCGAGTTTCCTCTAGTTTATTCCCTCAGTAGTTTGACATCTACTGAGGGTAAGTAGTACATTTCTACTCTTTTTCTACTGTACTAATCTATTGTAGACATCATAGGTACATACTTTAATACAGTAGCTTGACATCTACTGAGGGTTCCATAGGTACATACCATCAATACAGTAGCTTGACATCTACTGAGGACATCATAGAACTCAGATCTTTCTCTGTCGAGACCTCTGTGCGACCAGTAACAATTATTGGCAACTTCCAACAATACCATGCAGGATGAATAGCACAATGAGCAACATGTGCCACAACTCCAATTGAGTCAAAATGTGCCCACTAACTGCAGGTGACATATGTCAGCTCAGATGTGAGAAATATGATGCAATACACATACCTGTATTGGAAGTTGCCAATAATTGTTACTGGTCACACAGAGGTCTTGACAGAGAAAGATCCGAGTCCTATGATGTTCTCAGTAGATGTCAAGCTACTGTATTAAAGTATGTACCTATGATGTCTACAATAGGTCAGTACAGTAGAAAAAGAGCAGAAATATATTACTTGCCCTCAGTAGATGTCAAGCTACTGAGGGAATAAACTAGAGAAAGTATGAAGATTTGTACGCTCTAAGCTTATCTAATAATTACCATAATAGGTAACCTAATGCATGCTAGTCAAAAAATAACAACAACCTGTGCCATCCAGCCCATCTACACAGCATCCAGAATAACCTAAAGGTCACCTAAACCTGCTGTATCAACAAGGATGACTCAAGTTGAACCTAAAAATGTCACTCAGGTGAATTCAGACTCACCACATCAGATGGCCTTGTCAGGGTTATATCAGGCAAGTCAAAACTCTTAAATAATCATCAATATGTCATCCAGATGTAGTACTGACTCACCAGTCACAAGTACATTGCATAGATGGATGTTGCATGTGCTACTTCAAGACTGCACCTACCACCAGCCACAACTTACCATATATGGACACTTCAGCAACATGGACAATTCACAGTGTATCTATTCCACACAAATAGACTATATTCATTTAGAAATCATTGAGTGCATTTTCTATTACTCTATTTTTGATTTCATCACTTTTGTCACTATGGTACACTAATCCATGCAAGTTCAAGGGAGCATGTTGTTATTTTTTGACTAGCACCCATTAGGTTACCTTTTATGGTATTTATTAGATAAGCTTAGAGTGTACAAACCTTTGAGTTTCCTCTAGTTTATTCCCTTAGTGTTACAACACCAGTACTATATTATACAAAATGGTACATTATAGTTGTAGTCATAACCCTTGGAACACTTATTGGATCATAGATCCTAATGATCCTAGGTTAAAACCCCCTTATCTCCAATTACATACCCTTATTGACCTTTCCTGTACATTTCTCTTCTATTTCCTCTTTATTTAAATCTGTACACACCCCCATCGCACTCTTGTATTATCCTGGGTCTACTTGGCACCCAACACCTTATTTAGATCATAGGAATATGTACAACTTGGTCTGTGCATATACTCCTTAGAGTATAAATAGGGGTTTGCATGTACTATCTACCTTAGCCTAATCCACTTGTATTCTTGTTGGCATTCAGTCATGAGACTTGAGCTACAGAGTATTAAGGACTAAAGCTATACTTTCCTCACAACTGTTAGTACTGTCAGTCTGGTGTCAGTCTGGTTGTCAGTCCAACTCACACTTCATTTCTATATCTTGCCAGCTATAGTGGGAGCTGTAAGATTGTCCAGCCAATGTGGTACTTAGGGTCTTGCACCTGAGGTCATAACACTTGAATTAGGCTTTCATCCACTGCCTGGGCACTAGGGCTAAGGTGCTGTGATTTTGAAAGAGATTTCACATTATTCCTGATTCACAAGAACAAGTGATATACAGGCCATTGCATAAGATTTCATTTCACTTATCCCTCAACACATTTGAGAGGAGCCCCTGAGAAGGGCAGAATTATGACTCAAGTAGATTATATCTTTGAAGATAGCCCCTTTGGGTTGTTTACAGCATCAGGGTTGTACCTGAATAAGCTTTGTCTGAGTGGGTTAGCCAGGCTGAGGATCCATACAGTATCCAGTGCCAAAAGGCTGAGGTAGTCTGGGAAACCTTTACCCAGTATTCAAGCAGTCAGTATATATGTAGATCAGTTACATCACTTAGGATATGTCATTGCTACATCACTTTACTTCGCAGATGCTACTATTTGCAATCTAGACAGTGCTTCCTTCAGTCACAGTGTTGCAGAATCTCCAGAGCTTGGTTGGAAGATACTAAGCAGTAAGGATGTCAAATACACCAGTGAATACAGGAGGACCATCCTTTGGATCCACTCCACCCTTTCCCCAAAACACTATGGATGAGCTAAAGGAAGACAAGGGGAAAGATGTTTCAAGAAAGATTGCAGATCCAGGGAAATGGAATGGAGATAGATTCACATTTCATATGTGGTGGCTAAAGATCAAAGTGTGGGCTGGGTGCAATCAATGGAAGCACAACAAATATCAAATTGTTGTGGTACTTAGCAGGATGGAAGGAAAAGTGGAGGTGTTTGCAAGGATAACCATAGAAAAGTACATTGAGAAAGAAGATACATTCGAGGATAGAAAGGCAAAGATCAAATAAGGACAAGATGCTTGGCCCCTATGGGATGACTTTGAAACAGAAGTGAAAGATTACTTCTAGATCGAAGTCTTAGCTCATGAAGCCTTCAAAAAGTTGGAAGGATTATGACAACATGGTCAACCTATTGACATATTCCTCCAAGCATTCAAGAATCTAAAGCATGAAGCTGTTATGAAATGGCCTATTTGGCTATATTTTTCTCTTATTTTTCCTTATTTTTCCTGCATTTATTTCGACCTCTACACCTCAATAACTTATTGCACTACATGGGCTCTCATCCCTCAATGTTCCCACACTGGCTTACACAGCCATATGGCAGTACTCACCATATATGGTCATGGAACTCCACCTATTCTGCTTCCACATTCCACTTCCACATTCTGCTTCTACATTCTGCTTCCCATGCTATTTATATCTTGATCCTATTTATTCTAGCTCAATAGTAAATATCACTCATTGATCCTATTCCTTCCATCCAATAGCAATAGTTGCTCATGACTCACAATGACTTATGATGACTCTTAGCCAATAGCACAAGTCCCTCTTATCTAGGCTGTGCACAAGGCTGTACATGGACTTCCACAAGGCTATGCCAAACCTATGCATGGAACCCCATTCTGCTTTATGTTTCCTTTATCTCTTATTTATTGGCCAATGGCATTATGGACTCTTATCTCAGCTATGCATTATTTAAACCCAGCACCAATGGCATATTTTGCTTAGTGTACAAACTAGACCACATATGTACAAACAGATGTAAATCCTAGTTTAGTATATAAGGCGCAATGCTAGCACAGGGACACCTCAGTTTTG
>JBBPKB010000383.1:0-13818 GCA_038089035.1 Boletellus dicymbophilus
CACTACAAAGACAACGTGATAGGTCTTCTTTTTCCCTCCAAATTCTGATGCTAATCGCTTTTTATAGTGCACTACGTCCTTTCGTGGTGTAGACGGTCGAACGTGGAAGGTTTATGAAATAGAGGACCATCGACAGGGACACCCCGAAGATCTCTATTACGCAGTTTTCCTCGGAGTGTACAAAAAGTACCATCCATTCGTGTATAGCCAGCTGCGGCCTGGGGATCGTAACTTTGCCAAGCTCATGATCATCGCTGAGCACGACATCAAAGCGCTCAAGTTTCATGCAGTGACTTTCTGTGTTACCAGGGGGTCTATCAAATGTGCCAAAAAACAATGGGCGATGCGTAAATTCTGTGTCGGTGGTCCGGAATCTCTTCCGCAAGGCGAGATGGAGGAACAAATTGTGGGTTATAGACCTGACTTGGCGTCAGGTCTACCCGTCGACACGCACGAGATGATCCAGCTCGGCTCACGACTCGGAGCGTGTTCCCAGACAGAAGTGGAGGAATTTTTCCAGAGGCATCCAACTGTAAAAAAGTTCCCCCACGAGGGCAGCAAAACTTCTATCATGGCCGGTCTGGAAATGAATGTACGACAATATGACAAACTGTTCGATGGGGAGGTGGATATCCCGACTGTTCTCCAGGTCACCCGCGACTTAAGTGCGCCTCTCCAGCGAAGCCAAACTTGGAAGTTCGTATACTAATAATGATCCCTGCTCTCGTCATATGATCTTCTTTTTTGTTTTGATTTGAACCGGCTGTGAGCACTCCAGCTTACTTACATCCTAGTACCTAGTACATACACCGCCTGCGGTACTGAATAGTATCTCTACTTTTTGGCTTAGCGGTCGTGCGCGGCGGTCCGGTTGTTACACAGGCTCACACTAGTACGTCTCGATCATGATAAGTAAGCCATGCAGAACAAGAACTATTTAATCGCGATTATCGTCGGATGAGTCAATGTACTGAATGATGGATTTACTGATTGGTGGAGCGGACAACCTATGGAAACGTATATGTATTGTCAGGTTGCAATGTGCTGGGGACGATGTCCAAACTTCTTAGGGTGCGCGGCGGTAAACGCATTACCGACTTACATAAGTGGAACGCGCAAAAACGGTATATTGGTGACTGATCGTAGGTATGGCCGTGCAGGTGGGCAGGACATCACTTCAGCCCAGGGGATTCATGGCTGCATGGTGGATGTGATTCGATTGGTATTTTTTTGTCGACTAGTGGCTACGGTAATGTCACACGTGGCTTTTGGGGCTGGTATTTATTTGTAATTGTTATCTTAAGTTCGATGACACGAGGCATCGGAATGTCCTGGGCGCCCAGAGCCCTGGAACACCAAGATCTGAAGGCAGTCCTCATGGGAAGTGCGAGGCAGTACTAGCTGATTCAGCGCAGATTAGATCAGATCTCCGTCGACCCACTGTATATGCAACTTATCGAGTGCAAGTGTGATTGGAATTGGTGAACAAAGACATATCTCATATCAAAAAGGAAAGCACGGAAACAGAGAAAGTAAGAATCACAAGTTTGGTGATACTGATTCCTGAAACGAAAGGTTCACGCCTTGCTAGCATCATATCACCTGTGCTCTGGAATAAGCGGCAAGGGCTCTACCAACGGGAGCAAGCTCTCTCCTCAATGCAGCGATCCCTACAGGCTGTAATAGAGTGTAAGCTTCACCACGTACATCTCAGCTAGTAGGGACATACAAGATCAACTACCGGGGAATCAGATCTCAACACAAGGAGTATCTGCGCAGATTCAGCGGTCAACTAGTACCAAGAGAATATATACATGAGTAAGTCGATGAAAATAAGAGGAGTAACGGTACCAGATTGAAGATATCATTCAAGCTAGTAACTTCGCTTGACAGAGAGTTTAAGTCAGCTGTTATTGCATCAACACCGCCCATTATGTCCGGCCGTCGATCTAGTGCAAGCTGAATATCATGAAGATCTCCCTGAAGAGCAGAAATCTGTAACTTCAAATCTTCGCTCGAAGCTACGAGGAATATGCTTATCAAGCCGTTTACCAAACTAGCCGAAAAACTGACTTTTTTGCCCGCCAGACACCTCCAAGGATCGTTGGAGGTCCTGGAACTTACTGATTGCTTCATCTACCGCCGAGAACTACAAAAAATAAACAATAACTCCAAGAAATCAAAGAGAACGCACCACCGCACGGAATGCAGAACTTATAGATCCTCGAAGGCAACTCCTCAGCACTGTATCAACGGTCTCGATTGACTTATAAACCAAGCCAAACACAAGGGAAATAACCATGTCAATGGCGACGAGCCTGTTAACGTCAGTTTTAAAAACTTTCAAATTAGCTGGAGAGCACATACCATGTACGGATTGTGCCCACTCGCTGAAAGGACTGGCTGGCTTGCTGACAAGCTCCAGTGACGACTAGGAGAAATCGACGCAACTGGTGGTGATCACAGGTAATAAATAAACGGGAGAGCAAAGGGACTGGGTACTTACCACTGGTTCTCTGTCAGTCGGAATACATAATAGGGAAAGAAGTCGGTTTAGCACGTTTGTGCGTTTGCAAATAATTCCACTAACGAAACATTCACACGGGCAAGTTCTGCATCCAACTGATCGATCTCAGAGTGTAACTTAGCTTCCGCATCTGTGGCGCGTGCTACTCGTTCGGTTAATGCTGTACCAAAACCTTTCAGTGTATTCGACAATTCTTCGAAGTCCTGTGATAGTTGCGAATCGATTTCGCCATCGTTCTTCCAGCCCTGCGTTGGTAATTTTAGCAGGATTTAGAGACCCTGTAACACGCACTTACAGACATGACAGCCTCGAACTCTTGGAGTTTCTCTTCCCTAGACGTGCCAGCGTCCGACAGCAGAAGATCAAGCATGTTTCCACAGAAATCTAGTTATCAACAAGCATAAGACGAGCGAGCGGTGCTATGTGAAGTGTTCCTGACCGTCATTGGCAACTCTAGCTCTCCCAGCGATTCTCCTGGATTTCCAGAGGAGGTCGATGAATCTCTGTGTAATACAATATATTATACATAACTGGTGCCATACACGATAGTATCCATACCTTGCGAGACTCTCCGAACTCGTCGTCAGGATCAAAAGGTGTCTTGACAAGGGCCCGTCTGACTTCGAGAAAACGGGCGTCTATGGAATTGACCTTGTCTACTAAAGACGTGATTTCTTCGACGAGGACGCCAACGCTGCTGGCCTCCCGTGGAGTGGCGATCTCACAATTGCTGGCTTGCATGTTGGTAGGACGTGAAGTTGTCAATGGGCTTGAGTGGTCCACGTCAAGCCTTCGGAGGAGTTTAGGCGTGCCAGTAGCGGTGGGAGATAGGTTCAAGTAATGGAGCCCTGGGTAGTACTACTTACGTCGAACTTTCCAAGAACCAGGACACGTGAATCCCTGTCATTTAACTTGTAACAAACGTTCTACTGCCTCGTTGGCCTGCTTGGCCCTGCCAAGGCCTCGCGGCGGCAGATATAACCAAGGATTTAGTACATAATTAGGTGGTTAGTCCTGCCCCCCTTCCTAACTCTTGTGATTGGGTGTCGGCTCATGTCACAGAGCGCCTTATCGTCCAATAGTTTTGATCAATCTCTGATGTTAGGAAAACCTCCTAGTTGTGAAGTCACAACCCCAAATCCTTTAGTAACCCGAAGCCAGCACCAGGTTGACTCCGATAGAATATAGAATTGACAGTTCCCCTGTGTAATGTGCACCCATCATTTCATCGGAGTCCTTTCCCTCACCATCGCTAGTCATCATGTCTGATCCTAAGGTTGTCCTTGAAAAGTTGCGCGAGCAGCTCAAAACGATCGGGCTCAGCGATACCTTACTAGCCGAGGGTGACCCACCTCCTGGGTACAATGAGAGCCCCACAGCAAATTTCGATGCCATGGAAAAGACCCTGGAGTCTGAGGAAACAAAAAAGATTCTCCAAGACGAAATAACCAAACTTGGGAACGCCGCACAGGAGGTGGAGGATGCCTTTACGACCGTCTCGCGTGGTCTGTCAAAGGTCGTGAAGACTGCCAAGGAGGAGAATCTAGTTGAAATGTCTAGCAAACTGGAAGAATACACTGGACGTTGGGATGTTCTTCATAACGTATTTTTTTCGTGTCTTCCTGTGGTGGAGTTCGCTAAGTACTTAACGACCGATAGAGGTATGTAAACCTCGTGTGGGATTCCCGTCGTGTTGCTGGGAATGCACGGGCTATTGCTCTGGACTTTGCCGGAGATTTCCTCGACGTGATCAAGGACGAAGAATACTCGATCAAGGAAAAGAAGGAAGATATCGAACATTATAGTCGAGTGAGGCTTCCCAATATACTTGTTGTTGTTCTATTGTTTATTCTCCTTAGGGATTGTTAAAGGACCAGGAGGAGGCAAAAAATCTTTCTCAAGGTTTTGTCGATCTACATGTCGATGTGGGATACTTTAGGGAGGATATAAACCAGGACCTCAAGTCATGGGGCGAAAATGCAGCGGACAAGTTAAACGCGCTTCTTGACGACATAGAGAAACTGGAGAAACAGATTGAAGAGTAAGCGACTGTGTCATATTTTGTTCACGCAGTTAGAGCTAATGTCAGCAACGTCTTGTCCTCAGGGCCAAAAGAAATGTATGATCACAATGCCACAACGCAATTTTCTGAGACATTTTTGTTTAGGCACTCATTGCGTGTGGCGTAGGACTTGGTCTCACAGCAACTGCCGGAGTGTTGACCGCAATTGGGATTTTTTGTCCTATATTGTGGCTGGGCGCTTTGGTGCGGGCTTGATTACTCTTTTTTTCCCGGAACGTAATGGTTGAAAATACTATCATGTACAGGGCGCGTTCGCCCTAGGTGCAGGAATAGCAATCAAGGCTCTCTATCTGTATTATGGTACTAATATCGCTCGTATCCTTCACGGAGCTCATTCTTCATTTGCAGAATTGCAAGAGAAAAGAGATGGACTAAATGCAAGACTTGAGGAGCACACAAAGGCTGCAGAAGCGATTGCGAACATAATCGCAAACGCTGGCAAGCTCGATGGAGAAATCGTGCTCGTTAAGCAGAAGCTTGCACTCTTTGCCAGCGTTTGGCAAATTGTGGGTACATTAGCTCATTACAGGACAATCTTATAATATTCATCAATTTAGATCCACGCTGACCTTGGGCACATTAAGAGCCTGCTCGAGGTGGCGCCGACAGGTTCGTCTAAACTTGTCAGTACACAACTTGTTCCGTTTGCGAGATTTACGTGTTAATTACGACCACTCCAGCTTTTCCGGCGGAGGATTCAAACAATTTCTGCCGCCTACAAAGCATTTGCACTCGCCTTACGTTTATACGAGATCAACGTCCACATTAAACAA
The DNA here is from genome assembly GCA_038089035.1 of Boletellus dicymbophilus. Classification (NCBI taxonomy): domain Eukaryota; kingdom Fungi; phylum Basidiomycota; class Agaricomycetes; order Boletales; family Boletaceae; genus Boletellus; species Boletellus dicymbophilus. Next base: position 5,384 of record JBBPKB010000383.1, read on the forward strand.
TCGAACTGAACGGAATGACTGTTGACGGCGTACTAGCGAGAGAAGTGGGTTGAAGAGGGTGCCGAACTGCGATTTCAAGATGCCCCAGGCTGGTTGATGTTTGTAATTGTATGGGTGAAATGGTTGTACAGTACTGGGGTACGGTACATCTATTACATGTGCCCTATAAGAAGCTTACTGAACGAGCGCCGATGCGAGTTTAACATGTATATCACCGTGGATGGCGACGTGCATTGTGCCTCTTGACCCCGGTCACTGACCGCTCGAGCATGATACTGAGAGGGTGGGCATTTCGTTCCATTTTCGCGTCGCTCATAATAGCAAATACAAATGCTATTGGAACCCAGGCCAACCAAGCGTGCGCGTGAGATGATTGGCTGCAAGTGTGGGCATCCATCGACGCGCCACGAGAAGTGAGATCTGTAGATCCTTGAGACGCCGACACCGTGTAAACACAGTACACATATTGATAAATGTTGACTCCGAGCGATCGTGAAGAAGCGTACCACCCTGTGGCAGGACACGAGTAATTTCAGAAATAGTACTTTCAAGCTTTGTCCGAGAGGATGTATACCATGTATGGATCGTGCCGACTCGCCAAAAAAAGGCTTGCCGTCAGGTTCCTGAGGTACTAGCAGTAATCTGCGACACTAGTGGTCACGGTAGGCGGAAAATTGGTGAAAGAATTCCGGGCTGTCGATTCCGGCTGTGATCTGGCTTCTGTGTCTGCGCGCGTGCTATTCGTTCGCCAACACAGTACCAAAACCTTTCAGCGCATTCGATAGCTCCTCGAGGTCCTGTGGCAACACTGAATCGAGTGCGCCGTCGTTCTTCCAGCCCTACGCATCGTTAAAATGGTCTAAAATTTAATACTGAGGAGCGCGCTTACTTTCATCACAAACTCAAATTCTTGAACTTTCGCTTCCTTGGACGTGCCAGCATCCGATGATAGGAAATCGAGCAAGCTACTACAGAAATCTGTCGTGCAAAGCAAAGAAGTAAAGCATTGGAGAACGAATGATGTTCAAACTGAGAATATTCTTGATCGTTGTTAGCGACTCCGACCTTTGCAGTAATTCTCCTCGATTTCCAGATGAATTCCCAACTGTTAAGGATTAACATATGGCAGATGGCATGACTTCAAGTTTTACGCATGACAATCCAATTTGCCATACTGTTTCCTGTAATAGTTCCCGAGCTCGTCGTCGGGATCAAAAGGCGTCTTAACGAGTATTCATCTGACCTCGAGACAACAGACGTCCATGGTGTTGACCTAGTCCACGATCCCCTTTACGAGGTTGCCCCTTGCAGACACTGCTTGCTTTGTGGGGAGTGACAACTTCACAGCGATTGGCCTGCATACTCGGGTGCACTGCGACCGAAATGCTTGGCAGTAGAAAGCTGTCAGCAATAACTAGGATTATTTTTTTAAGTAACAAGTAACTTATTAACAACCCCCGAATTTTCGACTAAAAACTTCTTTGGTCACGTGTTACAGCCCACCCTCAGCCCTGCATGATTAACATTTAAGTAGGCCAACTCTGATGGGATATATACGACAATTCACTGGGGCGTGCACCCATCATCTCATTCTCCTGACATCGCCCACCTCTTCATGTCCGATCATAGATCTGTCGTAGAAAAGCTGTGTACGCAGCTCAAAGACTTGGAGTTCAGTGACACCGCCTCCAGTGACGATCCCCCTCCCAAGTACGACGATGGCACAACGGCAGGTTTCGATGCCATGACGAAGTCGCTGGAGTCTTCGGAGACACGAAAGCTCCTCAAGAATGAAATCGAGAGACTCAGGAATGCCGCACAGGAGGTGGAGTTTGCCTTCAAGAGTGTCTCGCGTGGTCTCTCAAAGGTCAAGACGACCGCAAAGGGGAAACGCCATCTAGTTGATATAGCAAGCAAGCTTGAAGCGTACGGTGAACGCTGGGATCGTCTTCATGGCGTAATTTTTACGTTTTATGTTGTACAGTGCTAGAGTGCGCTAATAACGACCTACAGAAATATGTTAACTTGATGTGGGAATCTCGCGGCGTTGCTTGGAAAGCACGGTCCATTGCTCTGGACTTTGCTAAAAATTTCATTGTCGTGATTCAGAATAACAGATTCTCTGTCAGTGAAAAGAAGGAAGAAATCGAAAAGTATTGTAAAGTGAAGTATCACGATATACTTGATGTTATTCCGTTACTCATTCTTGTCAGAAACTATCAAAGGATGAGGAGAAGGCCAAGAACCTTTCTCAAGGTTTCGTCGATCTTCATGTCGAAGTAGGAAGCTTTAGGGAGGACCTAAAGAAGAGCCTCGAAAGGTGGGGGAAAATGGCAGTGGATAAGGTAGTCAAACTTCTCGATGATATCAAGAGGTTGGAGATACAACTCGAGGAGTAAGCGTGCTGTATTTTTTCATGCAATTTGAGTAAACATGTTTTTAGAGCCAAAAAAAAAGGTATTATCACATTGTCACGTAATCCAACAAAATTTCTGTCTTTTTATTTAGTCGCTCAATGTATGTGGAGTAAATCCTGTTCTTACAGGGACTGCCGGAGTGTTGACTGCAATCTGGAATTTTTGTACTAAATTGTGGTTGGGTGCTTTGGTGCGGGCTTGTTTACTGTTCTGTATTCGACCCATAATCATGGAAAATAATACTTCAGGAGGCGTTCGGCGCAGGTGCAGGGAATGCATCCGTAGCTGTCAAAAATCTTCGTGGTACGCATACTGCTCGCTTTCCATGCTGAGCTCATTTTCCATTTGTAGAGCTAGAAGCGGAAAGAGATGGACTGCATGCGCAACTTGAGGAGCACACAAAGGCTGCAGAAGTGATCTCGAAGATAATTGTTGGGGTTGGTATTCTTGATGGAGAGGTGGAGTTGATTCAGCAGAAGCTTGGAGTCTTTGCGAGCGTTTGGTCAATCGTGGGTACACATACTAGCTTTGCTTTAGACAAATTTTTACATTTTTATCGTTTTAGATCCGCGCTGACCTTGGAGAAGTCATGAACTGGCTTGATCGGGCATCACGGGCACAGTGCGGGGAAGGCGAGCGTATTAGTAGGGTGGTGAGCACACAAATTGTTCCACCCAGCGAGAATTATGATCGATCGCTACTATTTCCAGCTTTTCCGGACGAGGATTCAAACAATTGCTGCTGCCTACGAAACCTTGGCAGACGCCTTGGGCTTATATGTGGCCAACGTCTACATCAAACGCTCGTGGTGAATAGAATAATTGTCACTGTGCTCCGATTCTAAGGTGCCCCCGATTTGTGTTTGCAATTGTACTGTCACTTTGAATGAAATGATTGTATCGGGAATATACCTATTACTTTGTTCTTCAAAAAATTTTCTTGGGTCTAAGTTTCCGAGTCCAAAAACCAACGACTGGATCAGACAGCAACCGGGACTATGCAATGGTCTAACGCCTCTCGATTTCGTGATCGTCTCATGATAGTAAACTTGCTCAAACCTTCTACCCAAAGCGTAGGCACATCATTTCACTGTTCTCGTCATTCACGATAGTAAAAACAAGCACTATTGGAACTCACCAAGGCCAGCCAAATGTGCGCGTGACTCAGAGTGGAGAATCCACTGGCACTGGCAACAGGGTAGGTCCAAAACTTAAATTCTTGCCAGCCCACTCTTGTCAAGGTGGTCGATTACGAGCGCAATCACACAGCAAGCTTGAGAGGCGAGGCGTGTCCCAGCAGGTGTCCCGACTTCGCGCACCCCCACGCAAAGCTTGTTAGGGTTTATGTCTAAGTATATTGGTATATAAGCGACGTGCGAATCGGAGGGCTTGCAGGTAGGACCTGTGCGAGACGAGTACTTTTTAATTGTCTCCGCCCTCCTCTCCCTTGTACTGTTGGTTGGTGTAGTCCTGGTCTCATATCGGTTGCTATTCGGAATTCTCGTAGGTAGTTCGATTGCAGCTATTATTAATAATGTACGTACCACCTGGTCTTATACGCCTTAATATTCGAGTGGCGTGTCCCGATTTCCATGATGTAGATTTCGACCCGGCTCAGCCTTGCATGTTTGTAAGAAGGTAACAGCCAGCTTGGTTCCTCGGGCCACGCGTGCCTGGCCCCCTCTGGTGACCAGTCGGTTAAGAGGCAGCCGGGGCGAGATAAAGTTGTAGATGCGTATTATATGTCCTTCCCCTTTTCGAGAGTACGGGGACAGTGAAAACAATGGCACCGCGTCCTCATGGGCCACGCGACCTGTGAGTATTGTCAGATCGAAGTGAACCCGGCCACTGGCGCATTCTAATAGAATGTCGGAGCGATCTTGACCGCCTCCGGTGGCACATTGTTCAACGTTCGCCGTCAAACGGCGTCCATATCTTCCCGAACACTAAAGCGAACTCGAGAGTCGCTGATGGGCCACATGGATCACGCTGTCTGGGCTCACCTCGTTGGTCGAGTCGTACGACAATCTAAATCACATGGCTTGTGGCGAATCAGGCCTGAGGCGAGTGGGAGGACAAACACAGATTCGAACGGGTGTTCCACACCGTGATGGCAGACTCGTTCGTGCTCAAGCCAGGGGAATAGTAGCAACTTTACCCTACACTTTTCTGCATGAATGTTGACGTTGTACGATGCAAGCATCTACAATTCATAGCCGACAAAAAGTGCTAACTGTTGCGTCTCCGTTTGGTTAGCGTTATTATTTAAGGGTCCTACGCTCGCTAAAACCATCATCGACCAATCAGAGCATTCACTGGCCTATAGAAATGTCGTCAGAAAATAACATCATTTGGTCTGTTTTGCAGATGAAGGGCCAATCCGGTACCCACCACGTAATAGTAGTGACAAGCTCCAGGAGGCGTGATGCTATCAATTTTCACGCTTTACACCTCGTCTCGTCGGCAATCCCGATACCGGGCAAGTCCATCCTCAGGCGCCTACCGCCGACGCAGACCGGCCTGCTCAACCCCATCAAGGGTTTCCTCCCGGCCCACCCGTCCTGAACGACTCCACCAGTGTCGTGTGCACTTGTCGTTGTTCTTTGCCCTCGCGGGCATTGTCATCGAGGCCCGTCGTCGCGGCCGCGCGCTGCTGCAATGCCATTCAGTTGTTCAACTCGTGGTGCCAGATTGCGTAACTCCAGGTTCGTAATCAGCCATTGTCTTCACGGGAATTTGCCGTTGTTGTCGCGGCCGTGATGGTGGCATGTTGTTGCGCTGTTGTCCCGTGGTCGTCGTGCGGTGTAGCTCCTTGGTTGCGCTGTCCTAGCCTGACTCAAACGGCGTGCGATAGTCGTCGGCGCTTCTCCCTTGGTTGCAGATACTGGCTTGTAAGTTCTCCCTGAGGCTGAGGTCGGGCGTCAGCTCATGTTGTATATTATTGTTGCAAAGCGTCCTATCATGACCACTGGCAATCGTTTCGATTAATTTTTGGTCCTTCTACCGTGGCACCATAACTGTCCACCGTTGATCCGTCGTAAGTTAGTACATCGTCACTGCGACTCCTGTAGTCGGGTATCCGCTCATATCACAAAGCGCTCTATCTTTCAATCGATTTCTAATGATACCACCATCATATGCCAACAACCTTGAAGCCAGTGACAGTATGAAATTCCCTGGATGATTTATATTCGGTTTACGACTTCCAAATTCTCTCCCGCAACTCCTGTGGGTGTCCGTTCATATCACAACGCGCCCCATCAGCCAATTGTCTCAGTTAATTCCTGAGGACCTTTGTTCGAGTCTATACCTTCAGCCCTTTCCGAAGCCGGCTCCAGTAGTGCGCCAGGGCTTCCCCAAATTAGTCCGTCTCTGCCACAACTCCGGCGATCGGGTGTTCGCTCATGCCATAAAGAGTCTTTTCCTGCGATCATTTCGATCAATCTCTGATAATAAGAAAACTTCGCTGGTCAAGGGTTACAGCCCTTAGCCCTCCCGCCGTATGCACGATCATCTGAGATCGCTGAGCTGGCAAGCTCTGTTTGGATATATAGTCGACGATTCGCTGGGGCGTGCACTCGTTATCCCATCGAAGCCCTCTCTCCTGCCATCGCCCATCTCTTCATGTCCGATCCTAGAGCCGTCGTAGAAAAGCTGCGCGTGCAGCTCGAAGAATTGGGGTTCAGTGATACCGTGTCCAGTAACGACCCTCCTCCCAAGTACGACCATCCGCCCGAGTACGACGAGGGCACCGCGGCAGGTCTTGATGCCATGACAAAGTCGCTGGAGTCTCCGGAGACACAAAAGATTCTCAAGAATGAAATTAAAAAACTTGGGAACGCCGCACAGGAGGTGGAGTTTGCCTTTAGGAATGTCTCGCATGGTCTTTCAAAGGTCAAGACGGTCGCAAAGGGGGAACGCCGTCTAGTTGACATGGCAAGCAAGTTGGAAGAATACAGTGAACGCTGGGACCGTCTTCATAATGTGATTTTTACGTTGTTCTGTGTTGGAGTGTCAATAACGACGACTTACAGAACTACGTTAACCTCGTGTGGGACTCCCGCCGCGTTGCTGGGAAGGCGCGGTCCATTGCTATGGATTTTGCTAAAGATTTCATCGTTGTGATCCAGAGCGACGAATTCTCTGTCAGTGAAAGGAAGGAAGAAATCGATGGATATTGTAAAGTGAGGCGTCCCGATATACTTGATGTTATTCCGTTGCTCATTCTTACTAGGAGCTATTAAAGGACGAGGAGGAGGCAAAGAACCTTTCTCAAGGTTTCGTCGATCTTCATGCCAACGTGGGATACTTCAGGGAGGACATAAACCAGTGCCTTAAAGAATGGGGCAAAACGGCAGCGGACAAGGTAGTCAAGCTTCTCGATGATATACAAAAGTTAGAGGTACAACTCGAAGAGTAAGTCATTATGCTATATTTTTTTATGCAATTCAAGCGAACGTGTTTTTAGAGCAAAAAAAAACGTATGATCACAGTGTCACACAGTTCGGCTTAACTGAAGTCTTTCTGTTCAGATGTACATCGCATGTGGAGTCGGCACTTGTCTTGCAGGAACTACTGGTGTGTTGAGCGTAATCGGGATTTTTTGTCCCTTATTGTGGGTGGGAGCTTTGGTGCGGGGTTGTTCACTATTTTATATTGGACTGTGATCATGGAACATAATACTTCAGGTGGCGTTCGGCGTAGGTGCAGCATATGCAATCGTGGCTCTCAAAGATTATTTTGGTATGCAAGCCGCTCGCTTTTCTTATTGAGCTCATTCTCCGTTCGCAGAGCTGGAAGCGAAAAGGGACGGACTGAATGCGCAACTCGAGGAACATACTAAGGCCGCAGAAGCGATTTCGAATATAATTGCAAGCGTTGGTAGCCTTGATGGAGAGATAAAGTTCATTCAGCAGAAGCTTGGAGTTTTTGCAAGCGTTTGGTCAATCGTGCGTATATATGCTAGCTCTGCTTTAGACGATCTCATAAATATTTTCTTATCCTAGATCCGCGCTGACCTTGGAGAAATCAAAAGCTTGCTTGATAATGCATCAAATGTAAAAGGCGAGAGTCCTATCAAGAAACAGGTGAGCACACGAATTGTTCCACCTGCGAGAATTGCGGTCAATTGCTGCTATTTCCAGCTTTTCCAAAAGAGGATTCGGACAGTTTCTACGGCCTACGAAACCTTGGCGAACGCCTTGCGTTTATATGAGACCAACGTCCACATCAAACACTCGTGATGAATGGAATAATTGTCACTGACATGCCGGCTTGTGTTGAAAGAGCGTCGAGCTGATGAGGCGATCATGAAGTTGAGAGGCGCTAGACATGTTGCATAGTGCATGCCGCCATCCACGTCTACATTTGATTCAGTCGTTACTTTTCTTCGACACTTAGACCCAAGAAAATTTCTTGAAGGGCAGAAGTGATAGATGCATTCCCAAAACAATCATTTCATTCATAATGACAATGCAAATACAAATTAGGGCACGTTTGAGTCGCTGATGACGAAGTTGCTCAAACATAGTATCAAGAGCGCAGGCATATCATTTCATTGCTCTTGTCACTCGTAGTAGTTAATACGAGCGCTGTGTTAGATTGGCAAGCACGCGCGCAGCTACCGGGCCGACCGGCGCAGACAGTCATCGGAATATACGTGTGGGCGGGCACTTCATACCTGACGTAGACATCAGTTGTATGGACTGCTGCACCAGCGGTTGACATATATTCACTTTCGGTTGTACTTATTGGAAGTTGCCAATAACTGTTACTGGTCGTGCAGAGGTCTCGACAGAGAAAGACCCAAGTCCTATGATGTCCTCAGTAGACGTCAAGCTACTGTATTAAAGTATGTACCTATGATGTCTACAATAGGTCAGTACAGTAGAAAAAGAGTAGAAATGTACTACTTACCCTCAGTAGATGTCAAGCTACTGAGGGAATAAACTAGAGGAAACTCGAAGGTTTGTACGCTCTAAGCTTATCTAATAATTACCATAAAAGGTAACCTAATGCG
>JBBPKB010000384.1:0-13806 GCA_038089035.1 Boletellus dicymbophilus
CTGGCAAGTATGTAGCATGTCCTGAGAGAGTGGGCTGCCTGGGGATGTGACGAGGGCGGCAAGGAGGGCTTGAAGGCTGGCCCATTTCTACTAGTCTATCTGCCTCCGACTCGGTCGACCCCATATCCCCCGCGCCAAACCTCTGCGCATGTCCAGACACCCCACGATATCCCGCCGAATATTTGAACGATTCGGGTTTCAGAGTCGTTTCTTTTAGCTACGTCGTGATCGATCGTACGTGTATCAGCATCTGAGACGTCCAACTACAAGGTAGAGTGAGGCATTCACATCCAGTGGTGACTAGCGACTATTGTCCAAGTAACTTGTCCTTTCGACCAAAAAAAAAAACCACATTCCATAACATACAGAATAAAATCGACCCTAACAAGTGAGATTAGCTCTTTCCCTATGTCACGAACTCATCAAAACACTGACGCGAATCACTTGGGCCCGGCAACCCTCGCACGCCATTAAACTCCCTTGCATGCTAGCATTGCCGGGCCAACAGTACCTCTCGAAGCAGGTCTCGCACGCCAGACAAGCAAGCCACTCAGGGTCGCCACCTAGTCGAGCATCGCTTGGATCTCCGACGTGCTGGAGGCCGGTGCTTCGCCGTCGTTGAGCGGGCTGCCATTGAGGATGTATATCACAAGCGGCATGCTCGCGTTCTTGCTCGTGACATTGCATCCGAAGAACACCGAGAAACCAGGTTCCACAAGCAAGGTGGCATGGTACTACGCTAAGCCCCGCCGAGTCAGCTTGTACGAGGCAGTTATCGAAATGAACCTACGACAATACCATTCTTTGGAAAGTCTGATATTGCACCAGTAATCGTTTCTATGTCGCCGAGGATCCGAGTACCGGGAGCACCTTGACGATGGCCATAAAAAGAGAAAATCATGACATCAATCATGTAGTGGCGAAAGGGAGTGAGGGGATCCAGGAGATATTTACCGCCGATATGCTCAAGAGCCTAATTTCATTTCAGGACACGGGATAATGCAAACGGAATGTCGACTGTAAATATTTGCGTACACAAGCCTTTCTCGATTTGACCGTTCTTGTCCCAGTTTCCTACTGGAGTCCATCTTGAGTCTGGTGGTGCATACCCTCAGAGCCACATTGACCCATACCTAACTACATAATCGATCGTCTTCTGGTATAATTCGTAAAGTGCATTAGGACAATTACCTGTGACATCAGGAAGAAAGGCTAGTGGCTGTAGCAAATCGTCACGTAGACCGTGGCGACGAGGAAGAAAAAGGAGTAGCGGGTGTTGCCCATGCTGTCGGCGATGAGACCGGAACGAGCTCGATTTTGGTGGGAACGTGTCAGTGCTCCGGAACAATCCGAGAGAAGACGTACCTTGTTCGTGGCCGGAAACAAACCACACCTTTTGATCACGTCAACTTGGCGGAATAACTTGCGCGTAAAACGCTATGCGCATAGCTCCGGAACGCACAATACGGGAAACCTATCTCAGTATTTGTCGTCAGCACGTGCATATACCTGACGCGCGAACGTGCCCGATACATGGCTCATACCGAAGGAGACCATTAGCCCGGACATGTCTCCCGGAGACGTCAGCCAGGCCACATTAGTCGTTCCACGAACGGGATGAACCCTAAACAGCCGTACGCGGGGATAAACGAGACGAGGAACGCGGGGCTCCAAGGTAGGGAATAGAGGCGAGCCGAGGATCCCGGATGCGGGCGTAATCGCGCCGATGAGCGTAAGCAAGGACACGACCATATGGAGTGTCGTCTTTCCGAAGAGGATCGCTATGGAGGTGATCATCGTGAACTTTGTGACTATTGTTTCGCGCTGAGTTTTTTAAAAATAAAAATAAAAGAGATAAGATAACAAGTTTTGGGACAGCGGGACTTAGAGAGAAGTTTGAGGGCCGGGAGAAGAAACCATCCAGCGAGGTGTCTAAACGTGTTTTGCAGCCACTTCACCTGCGACCATCGGAGTATCACACCGAACCGCTCCCTCAGCCGACAGAGCGCGGAGCCTGACGGCGAAAATAGCATCCACCGTAGACCACTCAGGCCGATCGCAGAAGTAAAAGTATACCCACGCAGTACCCCGACGCGATGCCCTGCTACGAGATCCGTGACGTCGCACGAGAGAGCGCGGTGTTGTACGCCTTCTGCGCCGTGCAGTGGCCAAAGGGCGAGACGCCAAGCAGAGCTTCGGCGACGGATTCAGATTCGGAGTCTGCTCGTGTACACAATGTGATCGTCTTCCAGATCAACCTGCTTGCTCCTGGGTCTGGCGGATGCCCCTTTGAGTTCAAGCTGGACTTTGACCACCTCGGGAGACTCGCGGACAGCGAGCCAAGGGACATATGCGTTCGTTATGACGACGGGGCACCAAATCCAACATTGGCACAAACCACAGAGGCTACCGAGAGAATCCAAAGGGAAGAAGACGACGATAAAATGAGGATGACGATGACGACGGATGAATGCGAACGCGAGACAAGGAATAGCGGCCTCCGCCGGCTCGTCGCTGAGGGGGTTGGTGTCAACGTCGAAAGGACAAGCCCGTATTTGGTATCAACTTATGGCGAGCCGCGACGGCGCCCAAGGCCAGGAAATAACAGTGGACGCTTGGAGTGGCACGGATATCGAGTACACGTAGAGGCGGCGGCACGCGGTATTACACTTGAATGATTAGGAATGACAAACCTGAGTTCTCAGAGTCCACCCAGAGCCAGCTAATCCTCGCAGAACAGGGGATGGGCAGCTCCAAAAAGCCATTATCCTTTAAAAGAAATTCCAGACAGAACGAGGCCACGACAAAAATTTCAGTGATCGCTGTTATCAGTAAAGCATGTCAGGAAAGAAAAGAGAACTACCTGGCGAATGCATATTTAAACCACCCGAGGGGGTAAATATAGTCCGAGTCATCGTGTCGACAGTTCCCACGCAAAATCCATTTGCATTCTTTGGACGTCGTTGTAGATGAGGCGGGGCAAGAGGAGATGTAGAGTAGATGGTGAGTAACACGAGGGAGAGGCAAAATTAAGCATACTGGATCTGTGGTTGAACAACTAAATATGGCTCATCTTTTTTCATCTCCGTTTCGGCATTCTTGTGCCGCTCTAGGCTTGCTTACATTAGCGTAGTGCTCGCAAGCCTAGCTACCCAACAAGTAGTACTGACCACATAATCTTGAGGGTAATATAGGCTCTTTTGAACATCACATTGTAAACATAAAGGTCCGCCCTCATTATTTCCCCTCGATATTTCACTTTGACTGATCCTCTCCGACAGTGTCCGTCCATGATCCGCGAGTTTTTTATCCTCGCTACCAAGGTCGACCATAAGATGCTCATTGTCGTCCTCGAAACTGAGATTTACGTTTACGACAGGCGCCCCCTACCTTGCACGTCATCAAAGTCACCGAACAATAAGTGCTTGTCTTTTTTATTTTGCCGAGTGGGTGGACGGGCGACTATAGTTTGTTCCTAGACGATCGCAAGATGAGCAACGGCATGTCGCCCGTGCTCCGCTGGCGTTCGTTGCACTTGACCAACTCGATCTCGTCGTGGGTTGGAAGGTATCTGTCCAACTCACTTACGGAGCTGTGGGAGTCAGCCCATGTATTTGCGTTTTTGAGGCTGCCAACGAGTGGGGCGCGCTGTATCATTGACTTGAGCGTGCGAGTCTTTCCTTCATGCCTTTAGTTCGATTGCTGAATGGGTTCGGATGTTGGTTATTTCTCCCCCGTAAACAGCACGCTTCCGCAAGTCCTTCGAGGGCCATTTTGGATCAAATCAATCCGGAGAATGGTGGGGAGTGTACGCTGATGACATAGTGTCGTCTCGTCGACACAGAAGATTTGACGAAGTTGGACTGAGCCTTTCGATTTTAGTTACCAGAGCCGCTTGTTTCGTGGTTGACATGTGGTATCGCCTTCTTTCGTTTATTAGGTGTAACGTCTTTCTTATTATGTATAAATTTTTTGGGCGCTCAAGTAGTTAATATGCTGTTTTCGGCTGATGGGCCGATATCGATCGGAGGTTGGGAGCTTGGCACGTCGTACGGCGCCTGCCGCCCTTCGTATCGATTCAACCATCCCCTCGAGTTTACCCAACTAACTTGTACATCAGGCGTACCAGCTGTTATTCCCCACACACTTTATGATGAAGCCTTACACCAAGAAACAGATCCAGCGAATCGTATCCGGTATCTATGTCGACTCGTCTGAAGCGCCAATCGAAGGTACAACCGATGTCCCCACCGACGGGGCTAACCCGCGACCCGAACTTCAACAATCGACTACCGGCAACCCCAATGACGTTCACCAGTTTGGATCTAGTGGTGCTCATTTTAACCATTCTTCAGAATGCAGGGCTGATATATTGAACTCGTTCTCCGGCACCGCCAGTCGAAGAATGCAACGTTCCCAGCCGACAACTGAATGGTGGGACCGAGTTGAGCGACCCGAATGCCGCTGCACTTCGGATTGATTCCGTGGCTGCTCTCGAGGTAAACACTCTTAACCGTAGCGCGATATTTAGTGACTCAAGCGCTGCTCTCCAGATCAAATCTACGGATTCCACCACTCACGAAATACAGGACAGAACTTTAAGTCGGACGAGCGGGGTCTCGCCTCCAGCGGCAATCGATAGATCACTAAATATTCTCGACCTGGATCTGATAACCAAGTTCAGCGGCTCGGGTGCCAGGGCTGCTTTGCAGACTAGCTCCATTAATTCGACTGCTCTTAAAACACAGGGTAAAACCAGGACAGACTCTGTTTCTCCAGTGCCGTTTGGAACTAACAAAGGTTTAGGGCCACTAGTGGCTGTTCACAAAATGCAAAACCTAAGCACTGCTACTCTTGAGACTGAAGACAAAGATGTGAATCTTGCTGCTGATGCATATATTAAGAAATCTAGTGTGCTGCCAAGTGAGTGGCACTGGTTTTTTCTTGAGCCTGTACTCTTTCATCAGGAGTTCTGAAAGCTCAAGTGGCAGATATTTCCAAGTTCATGGATAATGTTGACCTAGACCTCATGAAGAAATTTGGATATTTCAGGGTTCTCATAATAGGCAGGGCAAATGCTGGCAAGACTACTATCCTTCAGAGAATCTGCAATTCAGTTGGCAATCCAGAGATCTATGATGGTAAAGGGAACAAGGTACTATTCACTAAATGGACATTATTTTACTTCAATCTGAGTTGTTTACACTTAGGTTTATCTTGAGATTGAAGGATCAAGAGAGGTGAGTATTTCAACTAATATGTTAATGATATTTCAAAACCCTTCCTGCTGCTTTAAGCGTGGAATTCACAACATCAATCACCAAATGGTTTTCAAGAGCAACAAAAGATTCATTTTTCATGACTCTAAAGGATTTGAGGCTGGGCATGAGGGAGAATTTGAAGAAATGAAACAATTTATTGTAAAGTGTACAAACACAGCCATCCTCAAAGACCAGATTCATGCCATTTGGTGAGTATGCTTGATGATTAAGCTAAACATGGCTCAAATGATGGCAGGTATTGCATACCAATGGACCAATATAATCGTGCTATCACTGTAGCAGAAGAGAGATTCTTTGGTGAATGTGATACAGGAAAAGGCAATCACTTTCTCTTGTGGAGTCTGCACATGCTAATTTATTTGAGTACCAGTACCAGTTGTGGTATTATTCACCAAATGGGATGCACTCTTTGCACAGGTATTTAAACCAGAGTATCTCCTACAACCTCTGGAAGAGCGACAAAAGAGAGTGATGGAGGATACAGAAAAGATATTCAGAAATAGGAACATATGGGGTGATCTGGTTAAAACAAAGTTCCCTCCGGCATCATCAGTGCAATTGAAAGGAATGTCATTAAAATCCCTTTGGTTTATTGTGATGTGTGTTGAGCAATATTATAGAAATGGACAAATCTGATGAAGGATGCAAAAAGTTACTACAAGAAACTGTTGCAGTATTGAACAATGAATTGTTGCAGCTGTTATTGGTATCAGCACAAGAGAAAAACATTATGCTGTGCATAGAGTATGCCTCAAAATAGTAAGTATAAGTTCCTAAAAAAGATATAATTGCATATTGAAAAAATATTAAGTGTGTTGGTTCCAAGAGTTGACTATGTCATATCTCAGAAGAACCAAGAACACATATCTAGTGAACTACAAGAAGCAATAGCAAGTTGGTTTCCAAATACAAAGGTAAGTTTTTGAAGTTCATAGGTTTTGACAGGCATTAAATGTATTTATATAGAAGGTAATGTCAACATTTACAACAGCAAAATAAAGAATTAATCAATTTGGGTTGAATGGAAAGGTATGAAAGTCATGCACTTGAAATTACCACAAAGAGACAGCTAAATAACTCATATGAAATTTAAATTTAAATTCTATATAGTTTGTAAGTATTCCAATCTAGATTTTCAGAAACATAGTTGTTCATATAAGCAACTACAAAAAGGTAAGTCAATTAAAGCTGAGATTAAATCAGAAAGTTATTCATTAAATTGATTCTTGATAATGACATTTCAAGAAAGTAAGATATTTAATCTGGGATTAGAATGAGAATTTTACTGATGACCCTATTCCTTACTGTTCCCACATTCATAGGGAGTAAGTAGTCTGAAGTGGAATTGGGATGAGTATGTTGCTGAAAACCCTGCTCCTTGCTGCTCCTGCATTCATAGTTTGTAAGTGGGCTTGTGTGGAGCTGGAATGTTGCTGATAATGCTGCCCCTTGCTGCATTTGCACTCATAGTTTGTATGTGGTCCAATGTGGGATTGGAATGAGAATGTTACTGATGACCCTGCTTGTTGCTGCTCTTGCATTTAAAGGGAGTAGGTGTTCTGATATAGGATTGGAATGAGGATGTTGTTGATGATCCTGCTCCATACTGACCCTGAATTCATAGTTGGTAAATGGTTTCATGTGTGATTGGAGTAAGAATGTTGCTGATGACCTCACTCCTTGCTGCTCCTGCATTCAAAGGAAGTAAGTTGTCTAATGTAGGAATGGAATGTGAATGTGATTGATGACTCTGCTCCTTGTTGCCCTGGAATTCATAGGAAGTAAGTGGTCTGATGTGGGATTGAAATGGGAATGTTGCTGATGACTCTGATCTTTGCTGTTCCTGCATTCCTAGAAAGTAAGTGGTCTGATGTGGGATTGGAATATGAATGTTGCTGATGACCTTGCTCCTTGCTGCTCCTGTATTGATAGTTTGTAAGTGGTCTGATGTGGGGTTAAAATGAGAATGTTGCTGATGCCCCTGTTCCTTGCTGCTCCTGCATTCATAGAAAGTATGTGGTCTGATGTGTGATTGGAATGAGAATATTGCTGATAACCCTGCCCCTTGTTGCTCTTCCATTCATAGTTGGTAAGTCATGTGATGTGGGATTGGAAGAAGAATGTTGTTTGTGACCCTACTTCTTGTTGCTCATGAATTTATAGCAAGCAAGTGGTCCAATGTGGGATTGGAATGAGAATGACACTGATGAACTTGTTCCTTTATGCTCCCATAGCAAGTAAGTAGTCAGATATGGGACTGGAATGAGAATGTTGCTGATGACCCTGCTCCTTGCTCCTCTTGCATCCATAGTTGGTAAGTTGTGTGACATGGGATTGGAATGAGAATGTTGCTGATGACCCTGCTCCTTGCCACTCCTGCATTCATAGAGAGTAAGTGATCTGATGTGGGATTGGAATATGAAATTTTCCAATGACCCTGCTCCTTTCTACTCCTGAATTCATAGTTGGTAGGTGATCTTATGTAGGGTTGGAATGGGAAGGTTGCTGATCCTTCTGCTTGCTGCTCCTGCATTCATAGGAAGTAAGAGGTCTGATGTGAGATTGGAATGAGAATGTTGCTGATGACCCTGCTCCTTGATATTCCTGCATCTATAGCAAGTAAGTGAATTGGAAATGGGATTGGAATGAGAATGTTGCTAATAAGCTTGCTCCTTGCTGCTCCTGAACTCATAGCAAGTAAGTCATTTGATGTAGGATTAGAATGTTGCTGATAACCCTGCTCTTTGCTGCTCCTATATTCATAGGGAGTAAGTGGTCTGATATGGGATTGAATTAAGAATGTTGCTGATGAACCTGCTCCTTGCTGCTCCTACATCTATAGTTGGTAAGCAGTTTTATATGGGATTTGAATGGGAGTGTTACTGATGACCCTGGGTTTTGCTGCTCTTGCATTCACAGGAAGTAAGTGGTCTGATATGAGATTGGAATGAGAATGTTGCTGATGGCCTTGCTCCTCACTGATCCTGCACTCATAGCAAGTAAGTGGTTTAATGAGGGATTTGAATGAGAATGTTACTTATGACCTTGCTTCTTTTTGCTCCTATATATGTAGTTTGTAAGTGGGTTTGATGTGGGATTAGAAGGAGAATATTGGTGATGATCATGCTCCTTGCTGCTCCCACATTCATAGTTTGTAAGTGGTCTGATGTGGGATTGGAATGAGAATATTGCTGATGACACTGTTCCTTGCTGCTCCTGTATTCATAGGCAGTAAGTGGTCAAATGGAGGATAGGAATGAGAATGTTGCTAATGACACTGTTCCCTATTACTACTGCATTCATAGCAAGTAAGTGGTGTGATGTGGAATTGGAATGAGAATGTTTTTGATGACCCTGCTTCTTTGTACTCCTGATTTCATAGCAAGCAAGTAGTCAGATGTGGGATTGAAATTAGAATACTGCTGATGACCCTGCTTCTTGCTGATCTTGCATTCATAGTCTGTAAGTAGTGTGATATAGGATCAAAATGAGAATGTTACTGATGACCCTACACCTGCATTTGTAGTTAGTAAGTGGCCTGATGTGGGATTAGAAAAGAATGTTAATGATGACCTTACTCATTGCTGGTCCTATATTTATAGCAAGTAAGTGATCTGATGAGATTGAAATGAAAATGTTGCCAATGACCCTGCTCCTTGCTGCTCCTGCACCCACAGTTGGTAGGTAGTTTGATGTGAGATTGGAATGAAAATGTTGCTGATAACTCTACTCCTTGCTGCTCCTGCACTTATAGGATGTAAGTGGTTTGATAAGGAATTGGAATGAGAATTTTACTGATGACACTGATCCTTGCTACTCTTATATTCATAGCAAGTAAGTGGTCTGGCATGGGATTCAGGTGAGAACATTGCTGATGACCCCACTCCTTTCTGCTCCTGCATCCTTAGCAAGTAAGTGGTCTAATATGGGATTGGAATGAGCACATTGCTGATAGCCCTGCTTCTTGCTTCTTCTACATTCATAGGAAGTAAGTAGTCTGATGGTGGATTGGAATAATAATGTTGTTGATGACCCTACTCCTTGCTGATCCTGCATTGTTAGCAAGTAAGTGATTTGATGAGGAATGAAATGTTACTGATGGTGCTGCTCCTTGCTACTCCTGTATTCATAGCAAGTAAGTGATCTAATGTGAGATTGGAATGAGAATGTTGCTGATGAGCTTGTTCCATATTCCTTGTGCATCCATAGGAAGTAATTGGTTTGATGTGATATTTGAATGAATATGATGCTGATGATCCTGCACCTTGCTGCTTCTACATTCATAGTTGGCAAGTGGTCTGATAGGGGATTGGAATGAGAATGTTGTGAATAACACTGCTTATTACTGCTCTTTCATTTAAAGGAAGTAAGTGGTCTGATGTTGGATTGGAATGAGAATATTTTTGATGACCCTGTTCCTTGTTGCTTCAACATTCTTAGAAGGTAAGTTGTCTGATATGGGATTAGAATGAGTATGTTGCTGATAACTTTGTTCCTTGCTGGTTTTACATTCATAGGAAGTAAGAAGTCTGATGTGGGATTAGGATGAGAGTGTTAATGATAACTCTACTCCTTACTACTTTTGCATTCATAGCAAGTAAGTGGTTGGATGTGGGATTGGAATGAGAGTGTTGTTGATGATCCTGCTTTTTACTGCTCCTGCATTCATAGCAAGTAAGTGGTCTGATACATAATTGGAATGAAAATGTTACTTATGACCCTACTCCTTGCCATTTCCATATTTATAGGAAGTGAGTGTAGGATTGGAATGACAATGTTACTGATGATACTGATCATTACTGCTCCTGCATTCATAGCGAGTAAGTGGTCTGATGTGGAATTAGAATGAAAGTGACCCTCTTTGAAAGCGAGTAAGTGATCTGATGTGGGATTAGAATGTCAATTTTGCTGATAACTCTGCTTCTTGCTGCTCCTGCATTCATAGCAAGTGAGTGGTCAGACATGGGATTGAAATGAGAATGTTGCTGATAGCTCAGCTACTTACTGCTTCTACATTTGCAGCAAGTAAGTCTGATATGGGATTGGAATAAGAATATAGCTGATGACCCTGCTCCTTGCCATTCTTGCATTCACAGTTGGTATGTTGTCTGATGTGGAATTGGAACAAGAATGTTGTTGATGACCTGCTCCTTGCTGCTCTTAAAATTATAGCAAGTAAGTAGTATGATGTGTGATTGGAATGAGAATGTTGCTGACAATGTTGCTTTTTGCTGCTTCTGTATTCATAGTTTGTAAGTAGTGTGATGTGGGATTGGAATCATATTTTTGCTAATGATACTCCTTGCTGCTCCTGCATTCATAGAGAGTATGTGGTCAGATTCAGGATTGGAATGAAAATACTCCTTATAACCCTGCTCCTTGCCACTCCTGAATTCATAGCAAGTAAGTGATCTGATGTAGGATTGGAATGAGAATGTTGATGGTAACTCTGCTCCTTGCTACTCCAATATTTATAGCAAGTAAGTTATCTGATGTGGTATTGGAATGAGAACATTGGTAATCACTTCACTCCTTGTCACTTCCACATTTCCAGAAAGTAAGAGGTCTGATGTGTAATTTGAATGAGACTGGTGCTGATACCTCTACTCCTTAATTCTTCATTTATAGCGAGTAAGTGGACTGATGTGGAATCAGAATGAAAATATTGCTAATGATCCTACTTCTTGCTGCTGATTTCATAGCGAGTGAGTGATCTAATGTAGAATTGAAATGAGAATGTTGCTGGTGACCATGCCCCTTTCTGCTCCTACATTCATAGCAAGTAAGTGGTTTGGTATAGGGTTGGAATGAGAATGTTGTTAATTACATTGGTCCTGATTTTTTCTGTGTTCATAGGAAGTAATTGTCCTGGTTTGGATTGGAATGAGGATGTTGCTGATGACCCTGCTCCTTGCTGTTCCTGGATTCCTAGTTGGTAAGTAGTCTGATGTGGGACTGGAATGAGGATGTTGCTGATGACCTTGCTTATTGCTACTCCTGCATTCATAGGAAGTAAGTAGTATAATGTGAGATTGAAATGAAAATGTTGCTAATGACTCTCTTCCTTGCTGCTCTTGCATTCAAAGGAAGTGAGTGGTCTGATGGGGGATTAGAATAAGAATTCCACTGATGACCCTGTTTCTTGCTGCTCTTGCATTCTTAGCAAGTAAGTGGTGCACTAGGGGATTGGTATAAAAATGTTGCCAATGACACTACTCTTTGATGCTCCTGCATTCATAGCAAGTAAGTGGTTTGATATGGGATTGAAATGAGGATGTCACTGATTATCCTGTTTCTTACCACTCCTGCATTCATAGAGAGTAAGTGGTCTGATGTTGGATTGGAATGAGAATATTTCTGATGACCCTGCTTCTTGCTGCTCCTACATTTGTAGCAAGTAGGTTGTCTGATGTGAGATTGAAATGAGAATGTTGCTGATGGCCCTGCCCCTTACTATCTTTGCATTCATAGATAGTAAGTGGTCTGATGTGAGTTTGGAATGAGAATGTTGCTGACAACCCTGCTCCTTGCTCCTCTTGCATTCATAGAGAGCAAGTGGTCTGATGTGGAACTAGAGTAAGAATGTTGCTGATGACCCTGCTCCTTGCTGCTTTTGTATTTATAGCAAGTAAGAGGTTTGATGTAGGGTTGGAATGAGAATATTGCTGATGACCCTTCTCCTTGCTCCTCCTGGAATTATAGAGAGTAAGTGATCTGATGTTAGATTGGAATGAGAATGTTGCTGACAACTCTACTCCTTGCTTTTCTTGCATTGATAGAGAGTAAGTGGTTTGATATGGTTTTTGAATGGGAATATTGCTGATGACCCTGCTCCTTGTCACTCCTGCATTCATAGAAAGTATGTGGTCTGATGTAGGATTGGAATAAGAATGTTGCTGATGACCTTGCTTCCTGCTCCTCCTGCTTTCATAGTTGGTAAGTGGTCTAATGTGTGATTGCAATGAGAATATTGTTGATAACCCTGCTCCTGGCTGCTTCTACATGGATAGGAAGTAAGTAGTCTGATAGGGGATTGGAATGAGAATGTCACTAATGATTCTGCTTTTTGCTGCTCCTGCATTCATAGTTGGTTAGTGGTCTGATGTAGAATTAGGATGGGAATGTTGCTGATAACTTTACTCTTTCTGCTTTTCCATTTACAGCAAGTAAGTGGTCTGATGTGAGATCAGAGCATGAATATTGCTGATGATCCTGCTCTCTGTTGCTCCTGTATTGATAGGAAGTAAGTGGTCTGATATGGGATTGGAATGTCAATGTTACCAATGACCCTGTTTCTTACTGCTCCTGCTTTCATAGGAAGTAAATGGTCTGACATGAGGTTGGAGCAAGAATGTTGCTGATTACCCTATTTTTTGCTGCTTTTTCATCCACAGAGAGTAAGTGGTCTGATGGGGGATTGGAATGAGAATGATGCTGATGAGTCTACTCTTTACTGCTCCTGCATTTATAGCAAGTAAGTTGTCTGATGTGGGATTGGAATAGAAATGTTGCTAATAACCCTTCTTGCTGCTCCTGCATTTTTAGCAAGTAAGTGGCCTAATCTGGTATTGGAATGAGAACATTAATGATGACCCTGGTTCTTACTGCTCCTGTATTCATAGCGAGTAAGTGGGCTGATGTGAGATTGGACTGAGAATGCTGCTGATGACCCTGCTACTTGCTGCTCCTGCATTCATAGTTGGTATGTGGTCTGATGTGGGATTGGAATGATAATATTACTGATGACTCTACTTATTGCTGCTCCTGCATTCACAGCAAGTGAGGGGTGTGATGTAGGAATGAAATAAGAGTGTTGCTAATGATCCTGCTTCTTCCTGCTGTTGCATTTATAGCAAGTAAGTGATCTTATGTGGGATTCAAATGACAATATTGGTGATGACTCAGCTCCTTTCTGCTTCTGTATTCATAGCGAGTAAGTTGTCTGATGGAGGATTAGAATGAGAATGTTGCTAATGAACCTACTCCTTGCTGTTACTGAACTTACAGTTGGTAAGTTATGTAATTTGTGATTGGAATGAGAATGTTGCCAATGATACTGTTCCTTGCTGCTCTTGCATTCACAGTTTGTGAGTGGTATGAAGTAGGATTTAAATAAGAATGTTTCCAATAACCTTGCTTCTTGCTGCTCCTACATTTATAGCAAGTGAGTGATCTGATATGGCATTGGAATGAGAATATTGCTGATGTTCCTGCTCCTTGTTGCTGTTGCATTCATAGCAAGTATGTAGTGTCACATATTCTTGGAATTATAATTTTTGTCTATTTATAATTGTAGATTGTAAGTACTAAAACATCATTTTCTTGTCTTTTACTTTTTGCTTATATTTTTTCTCTTGGTTGGTATGGTTTAACTGATTAAATAATATTGTGTAATGATATTCAGGATGTAAATCCATTTATTCACTCTACAATTTGGCATTTATTTTAATGTTTTTAGAATGTATGGTTTTTATTACATTTTGAATTTTCTACTAACAATTAAGTAGACTGTAAAATTTTGTTA
>JBBPKB010000385.1:0-13796 GCA_038089035.1 Boletellus dicymbophilus
GAAGCAAATAAATAAGGAAATAAATAGAGAAAAATAGGGGAAAATAAGGAAAAGTAGACCTGTAAAATACCATATTGTAACAACAAGTGGATTAGGCTAAGGTAGATGGTACATGCAAGCCCCTATTTACTCTCTAAGGAGTATGTGTACAGACTAAGTTGTGCAATGTCCTACAATCTAAATAAGGTGCTGGCAACCCAGTCTGCCCAGCTTAATACAAAAGTGTATTGAGGTGCTGTATAGGTTTAGGTAAGGAGGAAATAGAAGAAAAGTATAAGAAAAAGATGAATAAGAATATATATTAAGTGCTGAGAGTGTTTTAATCTAGGATCATTAGTATCTATGATCAAATATGTATCCCAAGGGTATTACTGCATGGTATTTTTCATGGTATTTTTCATCATTTTCTGGCCTTTACTGGCCCTACCCTCATCTCTATACTGTTGCTCTACACTTATTGCACCCTACCAATGGGTACCACTGCCACTGAGCTCTCCACCACTCTAGCACCACCACCCACCATGGACATAGCTCCTGACCATGGAATACCATTCTCTCCACTCCCATCCTGCTTCACATGCAAACCAATACACCTATTTATAGACTTGGAACTCTATATCTTCCACTTCTGCTTATCTATTTCATTCCCACATCATTTATCCATTGTTCTATTCATTTCAGGCACTGGCACATATAGCTCTTAACTGGTCCTTAACTTATTGACACAGCCTGACCTGGTTAGCCAATGGCATTAGTCTCTCTTATCTGAGCTATGCATGAACCTGTATACAGAAGCCTACAAGTCTATGTGAACCAGTGCATAGAAGCCCATGAAGCTATGTGAACTAGTATATGGACTTCCATTTCTATTTCCTTCCACCTCCCTTCTGCTTATTATTTATATATATTGGAACTCAGCTCCAATAGCATTATGGCCTCTTATCATATTTAAACTCAAGACCAATGGCATATTTTGCTTAGTATACAAATAGGGCCATATAGGTACAAAACAGATATAAACTTTAGTTTAGTATACAAGGCATAATGCCAGCACCAGAGCCCCTCAGTTTGCTCTCTTGGTGTTTCCTGACTAGGTTCACTCAGAGACCTCCTTCAAACACTTTTCCCAACCAGGATCATGTTGTTGTAGTGCAACTGTTGCCTACCACCATGTGCTCACACATTTTACCAACCTGCTGATACCTGATAGCAGCTTGGGGGGTTTGTTGTTTTGTTTTCACCTTTGCCTGGTCTTTGACCATATCCCATTCCATAAGCACCTTTGATCAGTTGTTTCAAAGGATAATGACTACAACCATGGTGTATCATTTCACATAGGTTAAGTACTGGTGTTGTAACAGCTACAGAGTTTTAGTGGCCTGGAATGGCTTCTTTTGTGAAATGATACATTGAGGGTTGCACCCTTTGTCAATAGAATAAGGTGAACACTCATCCTACCTCTCCTCCACTCCTCCCAATTCTGTAATCTGCTCCTCAACCCTTCCAGCAGATCTCCTGCAACTTGATTACTAACCTTCCACTTTCTGATGGATATGATACTCTTTTGGTCATGGTAGACCATGGCCTTATGAAGGGGGTAATTCTTTACTCCATCATGAAAATAATTTATTCCACAGGCATTGCCCTCCTCTTTTTCAAGAAGGTTTATTCCAGATTTGGGCTTTATTGAAATGACTCACTGAAGAGCCTACTTCACTTAGAGCCCAAAACCAGGGGGAGCTAGTGCTCTGTGAGGAAAACACAAGAGGACAAGACTGAGGGGTCCTCTGTGCTGGCATCACACCTTTATATACTAAACTAGGGTTTACATCTGTTTGTACATATGTGGCCCTGCTTGTACACTAAGCTAAATACACTATTGGTGCTGGGTTTAAATATATGCAGCCAAGATAAGAGTCCATAATGCCATAGGCCAATAAATATAGAATGCATAGGTTTGGCATAGCCTTGCAGAAGTCTGTGCACTGCCTTGTGCACAGCCCAGATAAGAGAGACTTATGCTGTTGGCTAGGAGTCATTATGAGTCATTGTGAGTCATGAGCAACTTGTGCCATTGGCTGGGGAATGTAGGATCAATGAGAATTATATGCCATTTGGCTGGAATAAATAGGATCAAGATATAAATAGCACAGGAAGTGGAATGGAAGTGGAAGTGGAATGGATGGAGTTCCATGACCATATATGGAATGTACTGCCACAAGGCTGTGTGAGTTGGTATGGGAATGGTTTGAGGAATGAGAGTCCATGTAGCACAATAAGTTATTGAGGCATGGAAGGTCAAAATAAATAGAGAAAAATAAGGAAAAATAAGAGAAAAATAGGGCAAAATAGGTCATTTCATAATATTTATGACAAGATTATCTCAGATCAAGGCCCTCAATTTGCTTCTGTGTTTGCCAAGGAACTTGCTCATCTCTTTGACTCTGACCACTCTCTCTCCACTACCTACCATGTGCAATCTAATGGTGAAACTGAATGTGTGAACCAGAAGATTGAAATATGCCTTCAAATCTTCTGTGGAATGAATCCTGCCTCATGGACTGAAATGATTTCATACACTGAATATGCATATTGCCATCACCTGTTGAATATTGTGGAATATTCTTGATTATTCTTTCATATTCCATGAGTTATCTATCACTTATTGATCATATGACTCATATGACTCATTTTATATCTTTCTAACTCGGAATGAGTTATTTATCTCTTATCTCTTATCTTTTATCAGTCAGCTTGACTCATACTATATTTAAACTCTGCTCCAAATGTAGTATATAAATCCAATGTTATGTCAGAGTTCAATTAAGCTGCTTGTCTCTTAACTCGCATCTTCTCTCAATCACTTGCCCCTGTGGTATCCTTTACTCAAGTCTAAACTCTGCTTGTCAAGTATGTCTCTTTACTTGACTTCCATTCATTCCCTTCATTGCTGTACTCAGTTGTGAGAGAGTCTGCCCATTCCTTCCCACACTCTTTCAGGGTTATTAGCCTTGCTGAACTATTGCAAATGTATACTTGTTAAATCAGCATATGTCATAATGGTCTCCACAGGAAGCAGAGCTTGAGGCTCATATTAGAGAGGAGAATGAGTGGAAAACTTAAAAAAGTTTTTACTGCCTCAACTCAAACCTATGATGGGAATGGATACTTTAACCAATGTTTGATTACAGTTCAACCCTCTTGTGACCCACATCATCCAATCAATATCATTGAAGCTGTTCTAACTTCCATCACAGGTAAGGTGGAACCTTTCACCTCCAGATTCCTTTTTTTATGATCTTCATCAATGCTTCTCTACTCCTCCTGCATATCTTGGTCCTTTACAGTTACCTGGGTATAATAATCTCTTTCCTGATTTAGAGTTCCTTGACACTATCAGGAACACTCTTTGTCAGGTGGGCCAATGAACTATACATGATACCATGGTAGAGGATGTCACTCACACAGTTCAGCAGATACAAATCCAGGACCCACTTAAGGAACCAACAATCACTGAACTTGCTGATACACCTTCATCTTTCACATTGGTGGAGGAACCACCAGCTTACAAAATAGGAAACACAGCACTGCCAACACCTCCTTCCACACCCTCTTCAGATTTGATACCACTTCTGGACTTGGAAGATACTGATTCCACTTGTGCAGAATCTGCATCACTGCTACCATGACCTTCAATCCTTTTCTTATCCAAATCATCTTCAGACTCTTATGCCAAAGCACCTTCTAGGATTCCTTTGCCTCTCACTTTCCTAACTCCACCAACTGCTCCTGTTACCTCCAATCCAGAACTTCTAAATGGCTTCCTATATGACACACTCTGCCCACTCCTCAAGCTCAGAAGAGATGTTGCCTGTGAGCAATTTATGCATCCTGAATGATGAGAATGTTTTTGGAGAGTATAGTTTGCTAGTTCAGTCACCCCTACAGGACTCCACTAAGAACACAGGAGACAATGACTGGACACCTGTTGCACACACAGGACATGACATTGTGGACTCTGTCCACAGTGAGAGCTCTGGCTGTTATGATTTTCTCCCTTTCTTGCAGACTACACTTCTTTTTCATTACATTTCATCCTTATGCTTTAATATAAACTCTTCTTCACAATGATTGTTCTCACAGCATCATCTAGATTATGCTTTTATCCATTCCAACATAGACTTGTTGTTATGACCTCAGGCACAAGACCTTTAGTACCACACTGGCTGGACAATCTTACAGCTCCCACTATAGCTGGTGAGATAAAGAGTAGAAGTGTGACTGACACAATGTAGCATGACTGACAAGTAGGAAAGTGTAGCTTTATTTCCTTAATATCTTGTAGCTCAAGTCTCACAACTGAATGCCAACAAAGATACAAGTGGATTAGGCTATGGTATATGGTACATGCGAACCCCCATTTATACTCTAAGGAGTATATGCACAGGTTTAGCTGTACATAGTCCTATAATCTAAATAATGTGCTGACTACCAAGTGAGCCCATGATAATGTAAAAGTGTGGGAGTCATGTATGGGTTTAGATAAGGAGGAAATAGAAGAGAAGTATACAGGAGAGGTAAATAAAGGTATGTACTTGGAGATAAGAGGGTTTTAACCTAGGATCATTAGGATCTATGATCCAGTAAGTGTTCCAAGGGTAATGACTACAGCTATAGTATACCATTTTGTACAAGTATACATTACCCCCTCCTCCAAGGCAGGAGTCACTACTGCCTAAAGGAAAGAAAAGAAGTAAGTAAATAAAAAATTTACAAAAAGTGAATTATTAGAAGAAAATTTAGTCCATAAAAATTTAATATACAAACTAAAAAGTTGTGTCCATGTTTTTAGTTCCATCCCTCTGGTGTGCTATTACTCCATGAGTGTTCAGAATTGGAAGCTACCTCTGGGCCTAAAATGTCCACCTCAGCTGGTGTGTTGCCCCATAATGGATTCCATCCATGGTCTACCTGCAAATTGGAGTCAAAGTTCCCCTGTGATAATAGTGAAATCCCTTGTTGATCTAAAGGCCTGGATGAAGATGGGGTGGTGGCCAGTGGTGGATTGCCAGACAAGGAAGGCAGTGAGGGCAAAGACAGCAATGGTAGTGATAGCAAGGGCAAAGATGGAGGCAAGGAGGAGGATGAGAGTGGTAAGGATGGTGTTGGAGAACATGATGATGATGGAAAGGCTGTAGATGGCATAGAAGACGATTTAAATATCTGATCCAGATTCTAAATCAAGACATGAATCTTTGTTTGATCTGAGGTCTGGACCAATGGGTTGAAACAAGGATTCAAATAGATGAGAAGTAATGCCACATAGTTTGTGTGGAACTGAGGGATGTGAATGGCAATATTCCTCAATGGCTTCTTTTGCATGTGCAAGGTGAGATTCTGGTTCCCATGTGTGATCTGTTTCATCCCATCCTTTCCAATGTACTAGATATTCTAATCTCCTTCCTTTCATCCTAGATCCTGCTATATAAATGACCTTATATTCCTCATATCCCTCATCAGAGACCTCTATGGCATCTGGGTGAACTACAGGTTGTCCAGGGAGTGCATTCTGATAAGGTTTGATCCTAGAGATATTGACTGTGGGGTGTATGATAACAGTCTTTGGTAATTGAAGCTTTATGGTGTTAGGAAGGATCTGCATTGTGGAATAAGGGCTGATCCATTTTTAGATAAGCTTCTTTGCCATATAGGGTAGCTTTAGGTGTTTGGTTGATAGCCAAACTTTGTCCCCTATTTGATAATTGGGTACTTCTGATCACCTTCTATGTAGACTCTTATCATATTTAAACCCAGTACTAATGGTGTATTTAGCTTAGTGTACAAACTAGACCACATATGTACAAACAGATATAAACCCTAGTTTAGTATATAAGGCATGATGCCACCACCAAAGGCTCCTCAGTCTTGTCTTCTTGGAGATCTCCTCCAAAGGTCTCTCTGGGGTCCCTTTTGGTGTTTATCTACCTTTTGGCTTGACTCCATCTTTGCTATTGTCTGTGAAATAAGACCTTTTAGTAGATCATTTCAAATAGTCCATTGGTCCAGTTTTGGTACTTTTTATTTAAGGGATGGTATTAGTATTTGGTATAGGTATTAGGAAATCAGAGAGTAACTGATATTTCCAGATATATATGATCAGCTATATATCATTATAAAATATCAAGATATAGCAATATATACTATTGCTATTTCCAAACCATGATGACACTGGATTGATAATACTAGATACTCTTTGGCAGGTATTTTACTGCTATCAACTTTCATACCAATATGACACTGAGATGACAATATATGTATTGTGAATATGATGACATGCATCATTAAGATCCATAATTGTCAGGATTGCAGCAGTGATGTCATAATGTGTATTCTTCATAACTATAGTACTGTCAGAACAGATCCCAGTCCATTTATCTGTGCCAACATCATTAATTGTCTAAAATAGTATGCAAACAATAAATCAGCTGATGGTGTCCCAACCAGTTAATGAACCAATCACACACCTTTTCAATCTTGCTTCAGACTCACTCAGTAGTGTGTCAAACTCCTGGCCCTACATGTCCCTCCAAAAAGAATGTCCTGTGATCAGGAGTTGTTGCATGTACAGTATAGATTGATTGTGGTCACTGTGTATTGGTTCCATCAAATGTAAGGGTAAGATCAGAAAGCCCCTTCAGCAGTTCAAGCTGCTGCTTGCAGACATGGATAGCTTCCTTTGGGATGAAATTATCACTGAATGTACTACAGGAAGGGGGAATGTAATCTGGATTCATTGTATAAGCAAGCTCCTTCCATTTGGCTGAGTCAAGGAAGCTAGGGATATGACCACAGACACAGATTAGTCTTAGTATGATATAGTTGATTTGTTTCTGATAGTTCTCATTTTCAGCTTGCCTTTTCTGTTTTGCTGCAGTCTTGAATGGTGTGATGTCAATAGTTGTTTGGATGCTAGTTTTTGATTTCTTGATGACTAGTGGCTCATCCAAGGCCATTTCAATAGTACCATTGTGTTCCAAGCCATCCAAATATGTTGTTATTTTTTGACTAGCATGTATTAGGTTACCTTTTATAGTAATTATTAGACAAACCTTCATGTCTCCTCTAGTTTATTCCCTAAGTAGCTTGACATCTACTGAGGGTAAGTAGTACATTTCTACTCTTTTCTACTGTACTAATCTATTGTAGACATCATAAGTACATACTTTAATACAGCAGCTTGACATCTACTGAGGACTCCATGGCTTGGGTTCTTTCTCCATTGAGACCTCTGTACAACCAGTAACAATTATTGGCAACTTCCAATAAAATAGGATCCAGAAGGAATGAGAGGAATGGCATTGATCTGAGCACCTAGTGATGTACATGCTGATGCCTCAACAGCTTTGCACTTGAGTGCTGGATCAAGAAATACATATATCACAGCATGTTTCAATACATGATCTTCCTGTAGACTATCCTTTTGTACATGATCACATTTGGGCACAACAAACTGCTAACTCTTCTCTGAATCAAGCTTGATGATCATTTTATTCATCAATAGCTTTGGAGGACAACCTTTTGAACTAGATTTGGCTATACCAGTGGGCATA
Organism: Boletellus dicymbophilus; assembly: GCA_038089035.1. Classification (NCBI taxonomy): domain Eukaryota; kingdom Fungi; phylum Basidiomycota; class Agaricomycetes; order Boletales; family Boletaceae; genus Boletellus; species Boletellus dicymbophilus. Next base: position 7,611 of record JBBPKB010000385.1, read on the forward strand.
CCAGTATCATACTAAGTGATGCTTGAGTCATATGGTACAGGCTGTATGTGATATTAAGCCTGATAGCTATGTGTACTGGCATCAGTATATACTTGCTTTCCATACTGAATATATACTTTATGTGTTCCTGCCACAATATCTATGCCCCATTTCTTGATGATATTATTGTCAGGATACTTGAGGTGATATATCTTGAGAATATCAACAACTGCTATGATCTGCTCCCCTCTTTTTTGATGAACAAGATTTGATCACCAGTGGTTCATATGTTCCACCCAAAGATTTGCTTGAACTGTTCATTGAGCACTCCAATCTCACACCCTATTTGTTCTAGTAGATCTTTATCTAATCCAAAAGATACAAAACATGTATATTTGGATATTGTGGGATTCCTGGTAGGTAGTTTGGTGGGAAAATCTTGTAGTAATGTCTACAGGTATTCAAGGACATGCAAGAATTCACTTGGAGTGAGTGATTGTGCTGTAGGTAATCGCATTGGAGGCTGGTGCAAGAATCTTGATTGAGTTCATGGCTCAAATAACACAGTGCAATGGATATCAATTTATATTGAAATTTCATTGTGACATACAGAGAATAGGTATGCCAGACTTCACTAGACCAAGGCCAATGTATTACTAATGTGCATCTGGCAAATGATGCACCCATGTCCAGTGTAGCACCCTAGAATTTATCACAATTTTCAACAGCCTGGACTCAGCTCCAACTTTTCAACTAGTTATTAACCAGTTAATAATAGCCATTATCAACAGCTGTATGAAAATACTGACTTTTTAACTGAAACCTATCCATGGTGCATGCATTCACTTTGATCTATTAAAAACTGATGACTAGAAGGAATGTAAGCAGGCAAAGAATTGGATAGTGGCACAAAGTAGTATACCAGAATGGCCCAACATTTAATCTATTCCAGAAACTTGGTTAGCATGGAGAGGGATTTTATGACCACAAGTCTTGCTATTCATTGTTTGTGCAGGTAAGTCAGATTCCAACAGACACACTGATAGGTTATTATCTTACCTTACAACCTTTGTATCATTAACTACATGATTGGAGCTCTGGGTAGCCTTCACAACTCCAGTGTCTTTTCTTGCTCACACATTGTCCATTATCTAAATTCATTCCTAGGAGCTGGAGAGTAAATCTGGACTGGCTCAGCTTACTCCTGTCAACCATGGTGTACCTCTTTTTTTAAGCAGCCACCCACTGGTATACTCACAGAAGAGTGGCAACATTTCAACCATCATTTATCATTGATGAGTAGCATGTACTATCTCTGTTGTCTTACTTATGTATTATTTCAGGTCTGAGTTTGCTCAAAACATTTTTTTGATTCACTCAAATGCTTTCAATCATTGCATGAATTGCACCTTCAACAGTGTGATCTCAAGTATGACATCAAGGAATATCTTGGCATCAAATCATCCAAGCAATTCCAATGGAAGGCAGAGAGCTAGAGGGAGGAATTGGTGAACAACATTGGAAATACTACAGCCGATGAAGAATTCATAGGGAGGCTGGGTCAGCTTTTTTATAACAGGCTTATTGATTTCTTACCTCATGCTAACACATAAATTTTGTTCTGTAATATCTCCAGCAAGCAAAGACATTTTTGTATTGTATCACATCCTATCATTTATCAAAAATGGCTATCATTTATTTTAATCTCCATTTTAAATCAGTGGGAAATTGTGTTCAAACATCAGGAAATTGGGGAGTAACTGATATTTCCAGATATATATAACCAGCTATACATTGTTGTGAAATATATAGACATAGCTATATATACTATTGTTATTTCCAAATCATGATGATACTGGATTGGCAATACTATATACTCTTTGGCAGGCATTTTGCTGCTGTCAACTTTCACACCAATCTGACATTGAGATGACAATATATATCATTTGCTGGTTATATAATAATCATAATGATTTACTGTTGATCATTGTAATACCATCCTTAAATCATCTGATATGGTGTGATAACAGGCACCATTTATGGGTTTGAAATCCATCATAGTGATATTAAGTGATATTTGATAACAATAGCTTCTCACTTAAATATTACTCTGATGACTGGTATTTTTATCAATACATATCATTTATCTTGATGGGAATTAGCTGAAAGTGTGGGAAATTATTTGTAATAACTGTACAGTAGATGTTATTTAAACCCAGCCCTTTGCCTTTTCTTCTTTCTTCACTCTTGACTTTGAGTTTTATCCTCAGAGTCAAGAGTCACTAGAGTCACTCTAATTTGAGACCTGAGTATTCCTATTCAGGTAAGTCTTGACACTTAGTAAGTGTTTTTGCTTTTCTTGATAGATAGAGTAGTATTATGATTTCCTCTTCTCCTACTTCTTTTTCCTTGTTTCCCTTGAACTACTTCTGATATGATGACTACATCATCAATTTTATGTCATGATCCATTCCAACATAGATCATTTCTTTGTTCTTCTTTTATCATGCTTACTCATTGAAGATTATGCATTTGTCCATTCCAACATGGACTTACCTTTTCCTTTCTTGTATTATAGTCATCATACAATTCTCCTTTGCCCAATGGGCTTTTCTCTTCCACTTGTATGATACTCTCCTTTCTATATTCATACCTGGTCTGTGCACCTTCACATGATTATTTAAACCCTCAATAGTCTACCTTGTATTCCCAAGCTAGATCTACTCAAGACTTGAATCTACTCTCTTCTTGAAAACACTTAGGAGCTCACATTGTTGAATCTTTGCCTCTGCTTCACTCTGATACCAGTACAAATCCTTCTCTGAAGGTAGTCTCTTTGGCCATTGTACCATTAAGCTAATACTTTCTCTTTCTTTTGAGTCTACATTTGTTCCTACCTGGACCAAGCATAACAAAAGATCTAGCTTCCTTCTTCAACCCACTCTATTGTTGCTGTAGTCCCACCTGATTCCCAGAAAGATGACCTGCTTTCCTCACTGTTGCAGTCCCCTTTGATTCAAGATTCCTTCCAAACCCTTTCTACTGTGTATTGGTATCTGGGAGCCCCGAAATGAACCCACCATTGACTCTGGATCTGATGAGGCAGCCCCATTTAACTTCTCCCAATCCTTGACCCCTGATCTGACTGAAGAACCACCCAGAACCCCATTGCCCCATCCCTTCTCCCTGCTATTCCCATCTAGGGAACCATTGCTAGAACCTTCTCCTCTTACAGCATTACCTTCTACCTCTGCAGCACCTCCATCTTCTCTTCCTAAATCCACTCAAACTGCTGCTGTAACTCCCTCTGCCATGTCTGTCACTTCAAAAGCCACTGAACTTAAGATTGGAGTGCCTGATGATTTTGATGAAAGCTATGATAAGGCTGAAGCATGGCTGCTTTCAGTCAAGATGTATCTTCTCATCAATGAAATCCTCTATGACACAAATAATAAGAAGATCAGCTATGCCCTCTCTTATATAAAGAAGAGTGCTGCTCTCAGTTGGACCACTTCCTTCTGAAAAGAAAAACTTACTGCCTTGCCTCCCTTGTTCAGGAAATACTCAGATTTTCTAGACCTCTTCAAAAAGACCTTCCAGACAAAGTAAACCAAGATCACAGCCCTGGGAAAGCTGCAGAACCTAGTAATGAAAAAAGATAAGTGCATCATATGGTCACTTGAGGACTACATTGCAGAATTTTCTATCTACTGCAATGACTCTGGTATCACCAACCAGATGATTTTGATCAACTTCTTCATAAAAGGACTTCATCCTATCCTCTGGTCTCACATTTACACCATGGAAACAGTATCCACTGACATTATGACATGGATTGCAAAAGCAATTCATTTCAGGAACCAACAGGACATTGCATCTTCATTCAACAACCAACTCTTGATGTTTGGACCTTCTACTCCCTCTTACCATACCACAAAACCTTACCACTTCACCCCTGCTCATGACCCTGACACCATGGATGTCAACTTCATTCAACTCTCTCACACCCAATGCAATGAGTATTGTCACAAAGGGAACTGTTTCAATTGCAGAGAGCATGGACATATAGTGCACAATTGCCCTAAGAAGAATGGGACCAGCCAAAGACCACCTCTTCTGAAGAAAACTGAGGAGAAGAAGGTGTGAAAGATGGCAAAGGAAGAGGACAAAGAAGACCTCTCCAGGTTGGAAGAAGTTGAGGATGACAACAATGAGGAAGACATGGCTTTTGTGGCCAACCTTTATATCAAAAACAAAAAGGGTTTTTAGATGAGAGTACTCCTGCAACACAAGTACTCCCCTTTTCTTGTGCTACCACTGCTCCTGTATTTATAGATGACTCCAAAAATGCCTCTGTTCACCTTGCATTGCAAGTCATTGATCCCTCCAGCACACTGAAAGTCATTGACACTACTGCCCTCATTGACAGTGGTGCAGAAATCTCTTGTATTGACTGGGATTTCTTATGCAAGCATAAGCTCCCCCTGGAATGACTTCAGAAACTGTTCAAAGTATGAAATGTCGACCACTCTGATAACAAGAATGGAATGGTCAAATTCACTACTATGATCTTTGTGTGTATAGGTGCAATCACCCAGAAACTCTCTCTTTATGTCATTCACTGCAGACAAGAGAACATCATCCTAGGACACCACTGGCTCAAAGCCATGAACCTGACCATCAATTAGAAAAAGATAACCATCAAAATTGAAGAAAAACTTGGCAAATCTATGGACTTGTATTTCTCTCATGCATCAAATAGAGGGAAATACCTCTCTAAAGCAACCCCTACATCTGTACAAGCACCCTCCAAGCATCATAATTACTCCCTAGATGACAGAAAAGTCATTTCAGCCTACTTTGACAATGAGGACCCAGACCACTTCTTGAAAGAAGTGCATAAATCCTACACAGTTGGACATATCACCTGAGCAACATCCAGATTCTTTCCTAATTCCCCCATAACAAGACAACTCTACAAAATCACACTCTCTACTGAACTTGCTCAGCAAGCTGAATGAGAAAAACTGAAACCTGTACTCCCTTCTGAGTACTCTGACTTTGCCTCTATCTTTAAAAAGGAGGCCACTGATCATGTTCCCCCAACCAGACTCTATGATCATGCAATCCACTTGGATGAATCCTTTATCCCCAAGGTCTCCAAAATCTATCCCTTAGCTCCAGATGAGAAGAAAGCAGCTGAGGACTTTATTGAAGAAAACCTCTATACTGGCAAGATCTGTCCATCCAAGTCTCCTCAAGCTTCTCCCTTCTTCTTTGTAAAAAAGAAGGACAGTGGCCTTTGCCTATGTCAGGATTATTGCTACCTCAATGAACATACTATTCACAATCCCTATCCCCTTCTGCTTGTCTCTGATCTGGTTGACAAACTGAAGGGTGCCCATGTGTTCATGAAATTCAATGTATGTTGAGGATACAACAACATATGGATCAAGGAAGGAGACCAATGGAAGGCTGCCTTCATTACACATAAATGGCTTTTCAAACCAACAGTCATGTTCTTTGGCTTGACCAATTCCCCTCTGATGTTCCAATGCTTCATGAATGACTCATTCCAAGACATGATTGCAGAAGGATGGCTTGTAATCTATATGGATGACCTCCTAATATTCTCCCCAAACAATGAAACTCACACTGCTTGTATGAAACTGGTACTACAGCACATGAAAGACTTGAACTTATGATTAAAACTAGAAAAGTGCAAATTCATGACTACTGAGGTAAAATACCTGGGTATGATCATTAAATCTGACCAGATTGCGATAGACCCAGTCAAATTGAAGGGTATCTCGAAATAGCCCATACCAAGAAAGGTTAAGGATGTCTGCTCCTTCCTTGGCTTTGCCAACTTCTATTGACAATTTATCTCCAAATACTCCAACATTACTCATCCTCTCCTGGACCTTACCAAGAAGAATGCCCCCTGGAACTGGTCCTCTGCTTACAAACAAGCCTTCTTTTTGTTAAAAAACACCTTCCTCTTACAACCCATACTTTTCATGCCAGATATTTCTTGACCTTTTGCAGTGGCTACTGATGCCTTGAAATACACCTCTGACAGAGTACTCCTCCAAGCAGATTATAATGGAGAATGGCACCCCTGTGGGTATCTATCCTAGACATTTGCTACCACAAAATGGAATTATGATATCTACAATAAAGAACTCCTTGCTGTGATCTGTATCC